>BLFK01001084.1:740512-751749 GCA_014634185.1 Astreopora myriophthalma
GGGTCACAAGGTTTCCCATTTCCTTTGGACCGAATATTTTCATTGAATTCATCGGAATTCTTTGAACCTTTTCATATCGAGCAGAATCAACATAGCTCTAACATTAGTAAATACTTTCAACATTGAACGTCTCAATAGTTTGCTATTAGATTTTGATTTACTGGACATTCAAGCGCGTCGATACCCGAGAGAATTCGAAACTGGTGTTATCAATGATCACATACTTGTCCAATATAGCTACATAATGAGATTCACAACTTCCATCCGGCGTTTTAAAAAATCGAGCTATTTTCAGACATGCTTTAGATTACAAAAAGTTCAGCTCGGGTCCACACGAGTCGATTTCAACATTTTGGTCAAAAACTCCCTTCGATTGTTCTTCAAAATGGTCATTCTCAGCGCTAGGGAGAATAACCGAGTACACTAGGCATCTAATTGAACTACCAAAGCTCCTGCTTGTCTGACTTGGCGGGAAATCGATCTAAAAATACCTCGACCTGTGAAAACGCCCTGACACAACTGTGTAAAAGCTGTACCCTCCCAGTTATGGGCTCTCCCTAGGCCCATTCGCAGAAAGGAAAGCCTTTGAAACTCATTTCTTACACTTAAGACAAACTTTTATTTTTAACCATGCAAATGAAGGTCATTACCTGGGAAATAACCACAAGGTATTCGCACTATAAATACTACAAAAACAATCTGTACACATCTGTTTGTTAAATAACAACTCCTTAAATCTTTGTACAAGTCGCCATTCGCGCAGCAGAACGCCATTTTCGTAGCTCCCTTCAGAAGCTAACTTGTTTTAAAAAGTAAAATCCCCCTACACCATTGCCTTCAAAGTTTCAATAGGAATTGTGTCCATTGACATTTAAAATCCTGTCGTTGAAGTTTCAGAGATAAACTACATATAGCCATAAAGTAAAATCTCTACACCTACAATAATTTCACACAAAATGAAATGTACACAAGACGACTCTCGTATAATCCTATTTCAATAATTTCACGTCCTCGAAAACTGCAACACGATGTTCCCTTTTAACAGGCTCTTTCCAGAACCAAGACACATGCACGGCCATCTTTTGGTTGCAATGGGGCTGGGGCTCAAGCCTTCTGGCGCTATTGTAGACAAAAGATTCTGGAGACATGCAGAGAGCCATCGTGTAGCATCGTCGGAGACCCAGGCGCAGAAGTGGGATCGACCAAAAGAAAAGAAAGCAACGTTTCTTCGTTGGCAACCCTGTTAATTGGTCCTTACTGTGGTGACAATGGGGCCCATCCAGACTTGAGTACAACTCAATTCAGTTTCCCAATAGCAATCTTTCTTGCGAATACAAAATGATAGCGAATTGATGACATAACTACGACACACGAACCACACCTTTGAAGTACGCGCAATCATTAGGTTAGCCCAGTCTGTTTTAACGCGAAGAAAATTAAAGTTAACAATTATATGTTATACCTACTTCTTTTTTCTGTATATACAAATTAAAACTGAAAGGAGCTGCCAACAAATCGACCTCCCTAATTGCGCCAACGGGTCTCCCATTCAACGCCACCACGGATCAACGTTACATAGTATTTCAACGTTTCTACGTAAAAGCAAACCTGGGTATTCTTGTGGCTAATTCGATGGTTCGAGACATCACTTTCCCTGCTTTCCACTCACTTTCCTAAATGCACGAGTAAGCAAGAAACGGCAAATTTGCGTGCTGCAATTGCCCAACAACATTGAGTACGTAACAAATAAGCAAAAAGCGATTCAATATAGCTACAATTATACAAGAGAAAAGGTGATTAAATGCTGTACAAAGATCTCTGCACATGTGTGAACACTTGACACGAAAAGGCAAGCATGATTGCGAGCACAAGATGTGCCATATTGGCTTTCGTAATGGAGCCTGGGAGCTACGGTCGTGTTTTGCGAAAAACTGAACAGATACACTGCTCTTGCCTTTTTGCATTAACCACGTAGCCTGTCTACATTGCCTACAAGGTTCTTCTAGTTTTAGCAACTTAAAATGAAGCGTCCCTTAACCTTCAGAAGTTTTCTGCACTCTGAATTGAAACGCTGTTTACAGTTCCCGCTTAAGCCACACCCTTCAGGTTTGGCAGAGTTTGAAAGAAAAGCCTCTGGCTTAGCCAGCTCGTCACGTCGTTTTAGGATGGATCCAGTGGCAGAAGCTAAGCCTTTGACATGTATGACCGTGATGGATTTGTCCACAATAATTCTCACAGGTTTGCAGGAAAACAGGAAGGTTTCAGATGCTTCCTTTCTGACGTGATCTCATCACACACCAAGCCTCAAGCGCTCTGCCAATATTGTGCAGCGTGGCTCGAGAAGTTGCACCCAAGTTTTCAGGGGGAAATAGGCAGATCGTGGAGAGCAACTTGGTACAGTATCTTCACCTAACAAAAGCAACAAAGGCGGAATAACCCTGCAAGCCGTAAAGACACTTTCTTTCTTGGTGCTGCGTCAAATTTGAACACGCTCAGAAGTCCATAACCCCGAAGTATCGATCTGTATCATTTGGCGTTGGCCCATCAGTTTACGGTATTATCTAAATTTAGAATAGTGCTCCCGACAAATAATGGTCAATCACATTGGCCCTGATAACCACAACGCGTCTCAATGGTCTGCAACAAAGAGCCGCACATGGGATTGCTCGTGCTAAATGCAAATCATGGCACAAACGTAGCAGCAGCCCTTCTAAAAATAGATAATACGGTAACCGTAAGCTGATGGGCCGCATTCCATTCCAGATCGAGACTTCTGAGTTTTGGACTTCTGACACGCTTTAATTTCACAGCCTGCGCCCAGCCGGACAAGTAACTCGAAACTAAGACAAAAGCCTAGACTAAGGTATAGACAGAATATAACGGCGGTTTAGTCTGTCTGCAACGCAGGCTACAACCTCAGTATGCTCGTATTTTACTCTTGCTTTCGTGATTCCTGTACATCAACCAGCATGCGGCTTTGTCTTGGACGCTCAAGAGAAGTTCAATACGAAGACGGCCTGACCCCACCCCAAAAAGACAACTCCCCCCACCCCCGTGCGCCTCTGCTTCAGCTTGAATTCACTGCTCATCCAAAATGGTGGCCAAAGGTCATAGCAAAATAGAGATGGAATACGTAAAATATTCTTCCATGACGACATAAGTGACAGTGCCTCAGAGAAACAAGAACGACAAACTGAACGTCCTATAACGTGCTACAGAAGGATTGCCGCCCTGCATCCGATGCGTCGACGCATCGGATAACCAATGATCAAAATGACAAATGATCCGCGCCTACCTAAGGCACCCTTCCCTTAATAGCGCATCTTAGTGTTCAATTAAGCATCAATACTGATCTTACATGGTTTCTCATCTTCTTTTAAATAGATTACGATAGCTCGCTCTTCGCGCGAACCCGGTTCCCGGTTGGCTCGGTTTCCGAGATCTCGCATCGCCACTTCATCCTTCATTAGAATTTTCGTCGTCCTCCTGTGCCAAGCCGTTAAGTGGGCTGAAATTTGTTTCCATAACAACAATCTAGCCCGGTTACCAGGGGCGAACCATTAAGCCAAAAGTTTCTTTCTAACTGGTCGCGATTCAAATCAAACGCGTTCTTCCAACGGGACTTTTCCCGAACAAATACGATACTTCTGGAGACGGTTAACGTTCAGAAATCAGCGTTCCTCTTGCACACGAATTCCACTTCCTTTACTCACACAGGCAGTGCTTGTGGAGCCGTCGCCCGACGTTTTTATCGACCAACGAGATTCAAGTCACAGTTGGTTTAAAAAGCAACTCGAGGCTTTTCACCCGAGAGAGACCTGGGGCCCGTTTCTCCAAAGGGCCGAAAACTTTTCGAGGCCGAAAAGCAACTTGTAAAAAAAAAAAATAATAATAATGATAAATAATAATAAAATAATAAATTTCAAAAAAAAAGTTGTAAACCTGCGACCTGTTTAATCTAAAAGCTGGTCTTTTGAAGTGTTCATTGTGTCACTCAAGAGTTATTCCCATGTTATTAGACTCGCCACTCACGTAATTTCGTGGTCTTTGTTGAGTACTATTTAGTTTAGTTCGTGTTCGTTTTGGTGCGTTTCCAGTAGTCCTGTAATAAACTAGTGTGTGTTTTCTTCGTTATAACTCTTTAATATACACTAAATCTTTAAGATAAGCCTGAAAAAGCAAAAATAAATGCGAGGTTTCGTGCCTTAATGTCTTCCTTTCCAAGATACAGAGGAAATTATCGCATGCACCCGAAATAAAAAGTTTCGGAGCTTTGGAGAAACACAAGCCTCTTCCTTTTGAGCACGATTAATATCCGGAATTTCCAAGGGAAAATTTGGGCTTCATAGAAACCACCCGGGATGAATGTTTATCGACGTACAATGTATTCATGAATTCTGCGGCTTTTTTTTAGCTCTGTAGTGCACATTCGCAAATTTTTCGTCTCGGTGACGGGGCCTGCCGTGTAACCGGGCCCATATGACGAGGCGCTAACGCGGGACAACCACTCGCGAGTGCGCGCGAGGCAAACTCTTTACGCGCGAGCGTGTTTCAATCGCTTCACTATCCCTACGAAAAATTAGTTGGGGACAACTAGTAATCTACTGAGCTACAGTTTTGGTTTACCTGCAACTTTCGGCAGTAACTGATCTTCACGCTTCAATCTGACGAACTGTCCTCCATTCCATAAAAGCTGACAGTTAGTTCTATGAGCGAGAGTGATGGGGATTTTGCAACAAATTTACTGAAGTCGTATCCACGGCTGCCATTTCTGGCACGATGATCGGTGATGTTCACTCTCAGTGTCTCCAACGATTCACATTTCATCACATTCTTCAAAAGATCAGGTACACAGTTATCACTTACTTCACCGCAGATGTTGAATGTCAGATTACACGTAGTCAAAGACTTCATGATTGCCAAACCCTTGCCCAGACCGTCTCCCCAGTCACCGCTCATGTCGCTGTAGCTGTTAATTGTCAGAGTGAGAGCATTCAGTGAGGTGTTCCTTGCCAAACCCTCGCAAAGACCGTATGCCCAGTTACTGCCACCGTCGGTGTAGTTGTTAATTGTCAGACTGAGAGCATTCAGTGAGGTGCTGCTTCGCAACCCACAGCTCAGATGGTATGCCCAAATATCGTTTATGTCGCTGCAGCTGTTAATTGTCAGACTGAGAGAATTCAGTGAGGTGCTGCTTCGCAAACCATCGCTCAGATAGTATGCCCAGGTACCGTTCATGTCGCTGTAGCTGTTAATTGTCAGACTGAGAGAATTCAGTGAGGTGTTGCTTCGCAAACCACCGCTCAGATAGTATGCCCAGGTACCGTTCACGTCGCTGTGGCTGTTAATTGTCAGACTGAGAGAATTCAGTGAGGTGTTGCTTCCCAAACCACCGCTCAGATAGTATGCCCAGATACATTTCTCGTCACCACAGTTGTTAATTGTCAGACTGAGAGCATTCAGTGAGGTGTTGCTTGCCAAACCTTCGCTCAGACCGTATGCCCAGTTAACGCTATCGTCGTTGTAGTTGTTAATTGTCAGACTGAGAGCATTCAGTGAGGTGTTGCTTGCCAAACCCTTGCTCAGACTGCCGCCCCAGCAAACATCCCTGGAAAATGCCTCTCCTGTCAAAACGTCTTGGGCATGGATACTGATTGCAAGGTTGAGCTTTTCTTTTCCGGTACTTTTTTCTTTTGTCAAGAGCGCATTGAGAGATGCAGGACTGTCAATAACAACCTTTTCGTTATCACTTGATTCATCGGAAGGTACATGCACACCACACACATTTAGGGTAACAGCTGGATTCTTGTCTAAATCAAGTTCTTTGAAGAGTGTTTTCCCTTCTTTCGCTAGTTGCTCCCAAATATTGATGGTTACAGAGGACAGCGTTTTGTGTTGATCAACGCATCTTGCTGTGCAGTGAAAAAGGCCATCGGCTATCTTTCCGCGGACATTAAACGTCAGGCGAGACAGTGGGGAGCATATTAAGACTCCACATAAAGCTTCTGCACTGTCCCCACAAATTTCTCCCAAGGCGTTTACAGTTACGTGTTGTTCTGCTAGTGACCCAGTCTCTATCACAAAAGGACGAAAACGTGTCGCCTGATTTGCTGTCACTTTGCTGAATATGTTTGGATAAAAACTTAAGCAAACGTCCGACTGCTTAGCCTTGCGTACATTTTCCATAATCTCTTTCCAATTACCAGGCAGCTGTCCGTGCACAGTAATTTTCATGTCATTCAGTGATTGATTTCCTACAATCCCTCGTTCAATTGCATTAGCACCACAAAAACTCATGTTTCCGTGAACACACAGATCTAGCGATGTTACAGCGGTTTGTCCCGTGAGGTGAGGCCTGTAGCAAGGGCTGCCGCAAGCGGGTCTTGCATGTCTCCACAGATAACGAGAAAAAGAGAGGACATGGATTGGTTTGATAAGAGTTTCTCTAAACCTTGTAACGCAGTTTCACCCACTGAACCGCATATCCTGAGAACAACAGATGACAGCGGTGTATCAGCACGTAGTCCAGCTTGCCCTGAGCCAGGCGTCACTACTCTCTCCAAACAAACTGAATGTCACTTCCTGTAAGGTCTTGCATGCTGCTAATCTTTTCCAGCAACAGCGGTGTGACTGATACTGGAAGGAAGTGTTAACACCAATTCCGATAAAGTTGTGCTTTGGGATAACCCCTGAAACAAAGAATGCGCACGACCTTCTGTTAGAGCGGACTCTAAAAAACTCAGGTCAAGAGTTCTCACCCTTGGGAGAGACACCATGTCACGCAGCTCGCATCTATGCCCAGTTTGTATCTCAGATCCAGGTATGCTAAAGAATTTAGCTTGGATGTGAACTTCAACAGGTGTTTGTAGCTTGGAAAAGCTCATACAAGCCTTAACGACTTTAAACAGGTTTGCATCATTATCGTCACCTTCGAAAACATCAATGTCACGCAAGCGTAACCGTAAGACTCGTGGAAAGGGTATGAATGAACAAAGAGTGAGTGCCATTCGTTCAGCGTTTCCACTTTCACTGAGGCTTTCAACAAAGAACGCTGCTTCTGCCTCGCTGCAATCGGGCCACTTCCAACCACTCTTTAGCTGTTCACCAATTTGTGTGAATACAATACTTGCCTCCTCACCCAGTATTCCACACGCAAATAGAAACACTTGTGGAAATCTTTCAACCACATCACGAAAGCATAAACGCTCAAATACATTAAACTTGTTTCTTCGTAACTTTTGCGCAATGTACGATGCAGCCAGGTACTCTTGAAACGACTTGTGAAGAAAGCAGTATTCATGTTGCGGCTTCAGTCTCTTCAAACTTTCTTCCTTGTAAACAAGGCCCAGTCCACGAGCTAATAATTTGTCATTACTCTTCTCCAATTCTTCTAATTCGTCTTCTCGGAAACTATAACGATCATTCAGCAGGCAATTCCAAGCCAGTTTTCCAAGAGCATGAATGTCCCTTTTAAATTGTTTCTCTAAGTCCCTATCCTTTTGACAAGCTTTTAAACCATTTTTCGCACAGTATCTTCGCAAAAGGCATTGGACAATTATTTGGTAGAGATCAGTACGAGATGACGGCAGTTGCCCTCCACAGTCTTCGTAAACAACGCACAGGAGAAGCAAATTTAAAGGATTGTTTCGGAGCGCATGTAACAAAGTATTTTCTTTCATTTCTTCAATAAGCCTCTCTCCCTTGGGTGACTGCTCTGGACCAACATTCTTAAAATGTTTCCTGATATAGGCAATGGCATCGCTCTCAGTGAATCCTTCAATCTGCAGGAAAATATCAAATACAAACTGTTTCCGAACTTCAATTCCTGTTTCTTGTCGAGTTGTGGCCAAGACATAGCAGAATGGTAAAATTCTCCGGTCCAGAAGTTCATCCACCTGATGCTTTGATTCTTTTGGAAGCTCGTCCAAGCCGTCCAAAATAATCAAAATTCGTTCCTGATTATGAATGTCCCTTATGAAATCCAGAAGCGTTTCCTTGGTCTTCACGTTGATATCGTTAGGCAGAAGTTGTTCCGTAATGGCTTTCATAAGATCTCCATCGATGTCCCTGCATTTTACTAGCAGGACAAGTTCAAAATTGAGGGAGGTGAATGCTTTTGCAGAGTAACGATTTGCCCAATCGTAAGCAAGCTTAAGGCAAAAAGTTGTTTTGCCCATTCCTGGGCTTCCCTCAATTAGCATCATGCCATCCTCGCCATTCTTTAGGGCACCAAAAATGTCAAGCACGTTCACCTCACACCCTCCTCCCTCAGTGGAGTCCTCGCCTTTGAGCACAACACCTACGTTCTCACACGGGTTCATCTCGTTACTCCTTAGCTCAGCAACAATCTCACTTTGGTTTGAAACCCCAAGCACCTCATCCCAGAATGACACATAACTTTTTCTCTTAACACCTGCTTTCGGTCTGGACAAAATTTTCAATCTCGTGTAGACCTTTTCGAGCGGTAAGTCCAAGGTGTTGTCCCAGAGCAGTGGCCTCAACTGAGCTCGCCTGTTGTACTCGCGTCTGAGCGACTTTATGACATCCGAGTTATCAGTGGGGACTAGAGCAAGAAAAACAGCAAACACACGGTTAACGTGTCTTCTTCATCCTCTTCTTCTAACAACCCCCCACCCCCCCCCCGCAAAAAAAAAAAAAAACATCCAAGTATAAGATCCCTCCTTTTCCCCAAACGTAACATAACTTCAAGAGACAGGTTTCATTAACTCTTTTGGTATAGTAACAGGGTTCTCCCGAAATTTTAAAGTAGGATTGAAGAAGGTCATAAGTTCCCGTCTGTTGTATCAAGCCGGAGCGCACCCTACACGTGCCGATGATATGTGGTGGGTGGGTATGGGCGGGGGCGGTCGCCCTCTTATTAACAGGAGGTTCGGGGCACCCCCCCCCCCCCGGGGAAATTCCGAATTTGGAGGTTATCTAAAACGCATTTCAGCGTATTTTGCTCATCTCACCACCGTCACTTTTCGATGCACAGGTATCCCGTTATACAAATCGTTTGATGTTACGACCGGTTTTGACACTTTTATACTCCTCACTATGTACAACAGCTGAAAAGAAAAAACCTATAAACCATGCTATTTCCTCATTTGTAGCCGGTGTGCGAAGGGCGAGTAGACAGAGACTTTCGTCGGACGCCGGTGCTTACGGAGAACACTGATAGTAAGAAAGCTAACGAGATTCCTCTCCCCAGTTTTCCCGCAAAAAATTTATTAGCCAAGTAAAGTTGACATTACTATGCTCATGTCGCCAGCCTTTTCCTAGCAAACTAGAGAAGCAGCCTTACCTTCAGGCCTGTCCGCATTATGTCCTTGTTTCTTTACAGATGGGGTGACACTTGGATGTAACGGTCTTTTCCCCGGCTTTTCAACAGTTTGCCTATCTGAGGTGCCTGGAGTTATAAAAAGAAAACTGCCTTCAAAAACCAAGATGGGTTATCCCTCTAATAGATTTTTATGCTACTTGTAGTAAATAGCAATCTGTATGGTACAATAACATTGTTGTTGTTATTCACTTAATTGTTGATGTCGTTGATGTATTCTACTTTCATTCCACTTTATTATCTTTGCCAAACACAAAATATAGGATTAAGACAAGAGCAAGAGCAAGAAACCAACTACTGCAGGCCTATTCCGTGTACATACTTGGCAGAGATAGATACTACATCAGGGACTACTTCCCCTACTCTTAACAAACAGACGTGTGTGAGTTCTTTAATGTCCCATAGAGTTCATGAGCAAGTGTTGTGAGACGGAACCTAAACTTGACAGTCCTTGTATATCTGTAGCCGTATGGCTCTGCTTATCCTTTGTAATTAAACTAAATTAAAACAATAGCAAGAAATATCGGGATTGTACAGTACCTCTGTTAAGACACACAGCTTGGTTAGGTCCTTTGTAAGCCTCTGATATCAAGATGGTTTCCATGTGTCTGCTGCTACATGCCACTGATGAAGCCTGTTCATCTGCTGTTGCATGACCAGTGCCTACCAGACAAATAACAAGGTCAGGCCTTTCATGTTAAAATTTGTTGCAGAGATTTAGAAGCCCATCACTAATATGTCTTTTTGGAGAGCAGCTAAAATTGAGAGAGACAACTGCTACACCATGCAGCCTGTTTCCTTGACTGGTCAGGACTCACAAATTAACAAAACCAGTCAAACAATTTGCTTTAGAAAAAATACATGTAACTCAAGACAAGAAGTCAAAAAGAATGCAACAAGATGTACCACTGTAAAGAATCTCAGCTTGGGTGGGTTCTTCATGAGCCTCAGAGATCACTGAAGTTTCCAACTGCATGCTTGTCACTGATAAAGGCTGTTCACCTGCGGTTGTAGGAAATATAGGTATGCTTGGAGAAAAGGTTGCCTGAGGTTGAACTTTTCCCCTGAAAAATGTTCAGGTTGTCAATACTCAGACCCCTCTTTGTGATTTCATTTCACCAATAAAATGAATTAATCTTCACATTGCCACTGTCGAGTTTAGAATTTCACTAAACAAAATGTACAGAACAGTACTGCTGTGACCAAGCCCTGTAAAAGTTACCACATACCATGTACCAGTAGACAAAGGGCACTAGAGAGGTACATTTTTTATTCTTTGTAACATTATGAAAATAATGGTTAACTTATCAGTAATGACACAGGACTACCCTGAAAAAGTCTGAGTTCTCCTAACAGGAGTTGAACCTATGACCTTTGACTAATAGTTTGGATGCTCTACCAGTCAGCTACAGGAGTCTTGTGGGAGCTTGGCCATTAAACTAGATGCTGGTGACAAACCTACTGCGTACTGCTGGGACTGAAATGTCAAAATGGTGGCATTCTTGGGTTTGTAGTAAGATGATGGTGAATTTTAAGCTAAATAAATGAATGAAATGACCAGTTTATCAGTCAAAACATGGGCATGCATACTCAGAAAGACTTATGTTAGGAGCACTCATACTTTAAATTCCAAGTATGCCCACATCATGATCAATAAATTCATGATTTCATTCAATTACCAGGCTTTAAATTCACCATCTTCTTTCCGACAGTCATTTGCAACATTACCTTAGTTCACTTACCAAAACAGCTGCTACACATCCTTTTGACAAGTTCAGCACACTGCTGCTCCCAACTGTATGTCTCTGCATAACTTCTGCAAAGAATCTTGCTTTCCTTCAGCCGAACATCTCTGTCTGTTGCACGAACACTCTTGATTGCTTTGGACCACTCTTTA
>BLFK01001088.1:0-7500 GCA_014634185.1 Astreopora myriophthalma
TTTGCTCGAAGATTGTAAGCCGTAGCATTCTCGGGTTGTACATCCAGTTGTAAATCGATGTATTTGAATCCGTCGAGCGGATTAAAGTTGTGTTAAAGCCCGTGTTTCTTCGCATTCTTAACAGATCTATTTGTGGCTATCTCTGTCTCCTTATTCGGAGCGCATGGGCATGCCCATAGATTGGGAAGCCAAATATGTCAAACACTACATGCAGCTTTTCAAAATACACCGAAACATTGCATAAAATTCATAGCAGAGGCGTAGAAACCAGTTTATTATGTAAACGACGAAAATGTGTCGTTGGGTGCCCCTGGATGCCAATAACAACCGAAACGGTTTTTCCTTTGTGATTCATTTGATTGATTTCACTCTGTGACGTTTGTCGAGATGGCCCGGGAGAAAAAAAAGCAAAACGAAAATTCAAAAAAAGAAAAAAGTACCCATAAACCCTTTCCCACAAAGGCACGACTCACTACCACAATTTTATTTTAAAGAAACACTGACGATTTTAATTACGGGATACTTTAACTACAAGATCATTTCTTCGAATGAAACTAATGGTAATTTATATAATATTACAGCCTAAAACTTACGTCATGCTACTGACTACATTATGAAAGGACAAATAAACCTAACCTTAACTTTTTTTTTTACTTAACTGTATAGCGATAAATTAGTCGTAACTTGGTTGAATCTCATTAGGTTAGAATATTTAAACTGACTGTAGTTATTTACAATTATAGTAGACAGTTCAGTTCTTCGTTTAGCCTGACTCTGACTTTTCAGTCCTCCTTCTCCGGCGCTTTGTTTCTTTCTTCTGAATTTGACTTTTCGTTCCTTTATCAACTCTGGTGCTCAGCTTTTCCTCTTTCCGCTTCAGTATTGTTTCGTCTACTGAAATTCTCGTCGCTCTATGTTCCTCTACCGTAGGGAGAGGGGTTTTGTCTTGGCATGCGGTTGGGGTTCCCGCTAATGACTCTCAGCAGTGAATGGTTGTTTGAGCGATTCTGTCCTTCACGTCCTCGTGAAATTTGTCTTCCCTCTTGTCCACTTTGCCTCAACTGATCACCACACAAGCTCACCACGTTACTTACATTTATATATGCATATGAATTAATTCCACAAGCAACACTTAACGAGCATATTTATCGTTTAAAGACGGTACCTTATATTCTTACATTTACAATACTCTACTAAATCAACACTGAAAGAACAAACTAACAAGATTTTTTTTTCAGGCTTAGTTATAATACGACTAATTACGTGATACACACTCGAAGATTATTAAACACTAAGTAATTAATGATAAAATTCAATGGAACGCTACGACAAAAAAAAAACACACACACACACACACACACACAACGAAACAATTTAAGCTTAATTACGAAAATTCCCTGACACACTCTTACTGGAATCATTTAATTGTATGACGTAATTTGTAACCGTAATTTGTTATTCTAAGACTGAATTTTCGTAACGCAATCCTTAAAGGTTATTCCGGCTGTAACAAATTCAAATTCAAACTCAATCTGTACAAGTGAATGCTACTAAAGATGACATAGGAATGTCGAAACATGTTTCGAAACGCGAAAAGTACCGACACTAAAGTGAGTACCGAGCTAAGCATGGTCAATTTTCCAGGGAATCCGTGTTCAATTTATCCAAATTCTGTGATTTAACTGAGATAATAGAAGGCTGGAAGTCCACCACGTAATCACTAAACAATTTTCTTTACTTTATATAACTATTACGAGTATCACCAGTAGAAATAGATCGCGACTTGGAAAAAAAAGAAAGAAAGAAAGAAAGAGAAAGAAAGAAAGAAAGAAAGAAAGAAAGAAAGAAAAAAAGAAAGAAAAGGAAAAATGCGCGAGTCAAATTTAATTATTTTGTCAGAAACCTCGGACTTCCCGTCGTCACTTCGAAACCATTCGACCTGGATTCAGTCGACGAATAGCCATTCTGTGGAGGTGCGACTCTTAATTATCCAATTTATTACCTCGGGACCTAAGTATTTGCTTTAGAATGGCTGTTTTTTATTGACTGTTATGAATGACAACTCATATACCTTGGAAGTTACGGTGTAGGTCACCTTTATCTTGCTGGGCCAAATAAAGCTGATAGCAGCTGAGGCTGATCGTCAGGTATAAACTGGCGCTCGGCGCACAGAACAGATGATTCTGGGAATTTTCTCTTTATTTTTCTAAAAACTGTAAACTCAGTTATGCTTCATGTAATTTTCAATTTGGAGTACTATTTCAATTGCAGCCCCTGCAGTATAGACATGAATAATAATGAACTTATTTATCCAACAGGAGAAGAATGCAGCAACGCTTCTACAAATGCAGACCGTGTGCCGCGTGAAAAAATAAACATAACGTTTTCCCAAGACGGCTCAGAAAAGATATATGCAAATGTATCGTGGGATCCACTTACCAGTGAGTAATTTGAACATTTCCTATACATGTCGAGCCACAGTATGAGTACTGTCTACCAGTTTATTGCCCTTATATTTGATATCTATCATTTTCGGTGTGGCGCAATTCGTGGTTGGCGTGGCTTGGTTTCTTTGAAGTAATAGTAGTGTTCATCCTTGTTTGCATATGTTTGTTTGTCTTGTTGAAAATTCAATATTTCTGTTGTAAGGGAGATTACTTGCAGGTGAAATGCCTTATATATTAGTCTTGTTTCCGGTGGTCAACATGCATGGCAAACCCCGTGCAACACCTGATATCAGGGATTGTTGCGCAATATAAAGTAGAAAACAACGTTAAACGCCACCGGCATATGTGCTTGCATTATACCGAGCCTGGGATTCGTCAAGGTCAACGTTTAGAGTCAGATAAACCTCCACATGTAGACCCAATCCTCCTAAGCGTTCTTTCCCCCATACGCCCCACCCAATACCCCCTGAATGTTACCGGCCATCGTCCTAGGAAGCCCTAAGAATTGAAAATGAAATCAACCCGGCCGTTGGCACCAATTCAGGAGTCTGGGTTCTCCCCTAGCAAGTAGGGTTCCTTTCAAGGGGCATATTATAGCCATGTTCATATATTGGTCTGCGACTTACCAGCTGGTATTCATTCATACCAGATAAGACAGCCCGTTGGACCGGATACAAGATGACATATTACACTTATCAGCCTACGCAACGCAAGCTGTTGTTTAAATGCCGAGACTTAGAAAAGGTGAGAACTTCTAACATGCGCTGTGCTACAGCTAAGATCTGGGAGAATCGTGCGCGCTAGGCAATTATACTCCGATTAGGAAACAGCCATGCTTTGTATTTGGACTTCAAGTGGTAGCATATCCAAAAAGAGGATGAAAGTGTGTATCCCTCTAGAAAGTTCTATTGTGTGTGAACCCGACATCGAAGAGTCTATGTCTATTCGCTAAATACAGGGAAATCAGTTGGATTTGGTATGGAAGCTTATAGGGGACATGCGAGATGCGAGATAGAAAATGTGAGATATAAGATGGAAAAATTCGATGTGCGGGATAAAATGTGCGAGATGTGAGTTGGAAAATGCGAGATAGGAGATACAAAGCGCGAGATGCAATATAGAAAAACACTGTCACGCATGCAGTCTCTCTCGCCGTGACTTAATTGCAAAATGGCGGCTGCGGAAAAAGACGACGAGATAATGTATAATGAATTTTCCTCTTGTATTATCTGAACTGGGGCGAAATTAATGAATTTTCACACTACTATCAGATCATATAGCTTCATATGTAGTTCTGCGTTGACTTTGGCTTAAGTTTTCTCGAAGATCAATTTAACATTTGCCGTAACATCGGTATAATTTCCTTTCTCCACCTCATTTCAAGCTGGTCTGGGTTTTATTATATTGGAAGTAGCAATGGTTATAGCAATGGTTACATGTTTGATGACTCGCAGTAAGTTCAGGGCAGAACGGCGGCCGCCATGTTGAAGTCACGAGTAAGACTCTCGCATTCACCATCGCACATCTCGCATCTTGCATCTTTTCTCTTGCATCTCGCATTTTTGAGTTCGCATCTCGCATTTTTATCACGCATCTCCCATTTTCTAGCTCGCATCTAGCATTCACTATCTCGCATCTCATATCTCGCATGTCCCCCATAAGCTTCCGTAATTTGCTCACTTTCTTACTTGTGAGCTGTTCATTGTCTACTCCACGATCCTCACGTAACTTATCTAGCAAAGAGAGAGAGAGAGAGAGAGGGGGGGGGGGGGGGGGGAAGAGAAAGATGGACCAACGACATAGATATTTTAATGAATATAATCAACTCTTGGACACCAAGACCCCACTCTCACACCGCCCTTGCGAAATGAAGCTAACAATTCCTAGGATTTTCCTAAGAATTACTAGGATAATTTTTCTAAGAATTTCTGGGAATTCCAAGAACTGCTTTGCCGGAGTGCGTTGGACAAAACCTTGATATTAGTCCCAGAAATTCCTCGGAATTTCTCTTAAAAAAACAACTGGTTTCGGTTATTATTCAAATTCCTAGGATTTCCTAGGATTTACTAGGAATTCCTAGGAATTCTTAGGATTTGTAAATGATATCCAGTATAACGCTAGGTAAAATTGCTAATGAAATAAGGTTATTTTAACATATATTCATTGGGAATACAGGATAAAGTAGAACAATAAATCTGATCTGAGGTTTTTGAGTGTATAATTGTAGCTGATCAACAAACTACTTGTAACTAATGTAATAATAATAATAATAATAATAATAATAATATAGCATTTGTAGTGCGCAAATTCCATATGGATATGCTCAAATGCGCATTACAATAAAAGTTAAAAACTACCCCTAAAATATAAATTACATATTAAGGTAAAATTCAGAAAATTATATCACTATTAAATAATCCAAAAACTTAGATAACTATTATAAATAGGTTAAAATCACAATATATATAAATAAAATAACATTAAGTCGACTATGAAAACGCTTCACGAAATAAATGTGTCTTAAGTTTGGTCTTGAAGCCAGCAACAGTGCTTTCAGACCTAATGTCCAGAGGAAGAGCGTTCCAAAGTTTTGGCGCCGCATATGTAAAAGAGCGATCACCAAGAGTGACTTTAGACAACCTTTTAGGGCAACTAAGGAGGAGACTGTCACGAGAGCTCCTTAGATTGTACCGTGAAGGTGACTTAATGGAAATTAACGAGGCTACATATGTAGGTGCTAAACCTTTAACAGCCTTGAATGTAATTAAAATAATTTTAAAAACAATTCGAAATTTTACTGGTAGCCAATGCAAATTAAAAAGCAGGGGTGTGTTATGGCAATATCTACTCTGTTGGCAAACTAGCCTGGCAGCAGCATTCTGTATTCTTTGAAGCTTGTTCAAGTGATAGTCAGGAATGCCATACAAAATACTGTTACAATAGTCAATCCTAGCTGACACGAATGCATGCACAAGAGTCTCAGCGCACCGTCTAGAGAGATATTTCCGTAAACGCAGAATATTATAGAGATAATAAAAACAAGAACCAGACAGTTTCGTGATGTGGGTAGCCATTGACAGTTTTGTGTCTAACCAAGAGCCGAGGTTTCTAGCAGAGGAGACTGCTGAGAATAATACCTTAGGTATGTATACCCTAGGTATGTAATAATGCTTTTGTGTCCATTTAGTTGTCTCAGACAAAAATATAAAACTGGAGGAGTACCTTTATATTAATTTGGAGAATTACCTATCTTTTGTTGGCTCTACAGTCCTCCTCATTGACTCTTTCCGCTTTGAAAATGTATGTGAAATGCAGTCTGGCCTTGCCCTCACTGTGAGGCTTTTGTCTTCAACCAAACTTTGTTGAAAGAAAAATGCTCATAATATTCTTGTCACACTGCAGCCATTATGTTGCATGATATTACTGGCACAAATTTAAAAGTAAATCAAACCGGCTAGGCTTTCTGGTTATATAGACATGTACTGAGTTAGTATTTTGGAGTTGATTTAAATTGAATTCCAGTCAGTCTCACCAACAGCCGATCTTTTTTAACATCGACAGCTGAAACGCATGGTTAAGCCGTACTGTCTTTAAGATTGCATTGTCATCATCTTAATCCATTCGTGTTTAGCAATCCGGATAATGTTATCCGCAGAGAAAACAAGAAACAGTGTGTAACGACAACGCGTGAGTAAACAATCAGTTCGCAGAAAACACAACAGGTTTTATTCTTCGGTTCATCTCGAGACCAGTTGACAGGAACATGGCCACAAGGTCTGGTCACATGACAATCGCCGCGGGAAAATACAACATACGTCGTAGGCACACTTGTTACACAGTGTTATCAAGAAATCACTGTACTGAATGAATAATTGACCGATGATTACATGTAAGGCTGCAGTCTGAAGAACAGTCTCTGTAAAGTTTAACTAAAATATTCCGATACTTTGTTCTAAATTGCCTTAGAGATCAGGGAAATTTAAGCTATGACCAAGTTAAGTGGACACTTCTTAGCATAAGAAGGGCGCAGAATGCCATGCCGTATTTCTCACTTGTGAAGATGGCACAATTCGTTTCTAAGCAACAGAACTGGCTTTCAAATAAGTGCTACCTGATTTAACAGACACTAGACAAAATACATATCCTCACTTTCGTGCTTTGAACCACCCGTTAAAGCTTATAAGGACAGAATGTTGAATCCTAATTCATTCATGTGCAGGCAAATCAATGGTAAACTAAAGAAATCTGTTTGAAGATCCCTTTGAAATCCTAATCCAGCTGAAACCAAAAAACCCACCGCAAAGAAAACTGAGCCCACAATACTGTGGCCGCTGAACAAAACATTCATTCCCAGCTTCCCTTGAACGTACGCTTGTGAATCTGACTTTTCTTTCTTGATGACTTGGATAATATTTGCCACCACAAAACGTTTGAAAACGAAGCACTGAGGTTGAGGTTATGTCACTGAGTGTTATCTCAAGCTAGAAACATTAGGAAATAATCCGCGAAGTGTGCAGATGTCGGGCAGTCGGGCATTTAGAATCTTTAAGACACTCTTTGACCGCGGCACTCTGAATTTTTGCTATTTTCGAGTCAATATACTTGACGTATTCCACTTTTGGATAGTTATTAATTATGGAAGACACCCTTTGGCTTGTATATTAAGCAGAAATTTGCATATATAAGCTTATTGTAAAATAGGCTTACTTTCAAGAAACATGTTTTTAACTGCACTGCAAATAGAAGGAGTGTAAGGGCCACTTTGTGTCCTAAATCATTAATTTTTATAAGCTTATTAAATTTTTATTGCACTGCAATTGGTAAGAGCGTAAGGGCCTTTTTGTATCCTAAATCATTAATTTGTCTTTGACAATAGAGTGCAGAACACAAGAGATTGTCAACCGGCATTCATAGTCTGTTTCTAACAGTGAAATCTTGAACACATCCCCCAAATTCCAGCAAAACTTTACCATTCTCAGAAATTCAGACACATTAAAAAAAATTATGCCTTTTAGTTTTGGAATAATTGAGAATTCATAGGAATTCCTGATAA
>BLFK01001088.1:17500-21496 GCA_014634185.1 Astreopora myriophthalma
GCGCAGTAGCAAGAACTGGTCAAGAGCCTTAGAGAGGGTTCCCAGTACAAGTTTCTTGGGGTACTAGAGAACATAAGGCAACAAGACAACATGGCACTCCAAAGTGCGGAGAAAGTGTATTTACAACGACTCTCTGTGATATGGACAAGCCCATTACCACAAAGTAGTCGCAACCAACAAGTTTGCGCTTCCCGTACTAACGTACTTTATGTGGACACAAGTTTGGCCTATCACAGAGTTGCAGAGGCTTGACAGGGAGTCACGGAAAGTAATCGCAGAGAATGGTGGGAAGCACCCGCTAGGGTCCACCGAGCTCCTTTTCTTCCCAAGAAGATTGGGGAGACGAGGTCCCAAGTAGATTGAGTCCGAGTACAAACTTACTAAGGTCAAAGCAGCGGTGAGGTTATACAGCAATGCAGATCCAACAATGGACGTGGTGCGACAGTTTGAGGAAAGGGCAGAAAGAACAGGGAGACGCTCATTAGTAAAAGACACTGGAAATTATGCAGAGGAACTGGGGATTAAGCCAGAACTACAGTATCCTTCGCCATGCATCAGGTGTCACAAAGACAGGCGAGACGATAGAAGGTCACAAGATCGGAGTTTGGACCAAGAAAGCTTTGTAACGCAAGCGTCAAGAAAACATCCGAGAATTTAAATGGCAGGAGAAGCTAATCTCAGAACACTGGGAGGATGAAGACCTTGACAGCGAGTGTTTCGAGTGGGTGTATAACTGGCGGACGGCACCAACGCACACCATAGCAGGCATCGGCGAGTTATATGAACAGCTGCTTCCGACCAAGCTATACTACGCAAGAAAGACCCGAATAAGCGAGAACTCAGATTAGACACGCAGGCTGTGTGGTAAAGCCCAGGAATCAGTGGCACACGTGCTTTCTGGCTGCAGTGAGCTCGCACAAACCGAATACCTTGAGAGGTATAATGCAGCCCTAAAGATCCTTTTCTTCGAGCTCCTAAAACAACTGATAGAGATGATCCCACCTTGGTTCTCGACCACACAACCAAAGCCACTCTACGAAAACGATCAGACAGTGGCATATTGAGATGTACCAGTGTACGCCTACCACAAAGAAGTGCGCGCCAACAGAGTAGACGCGAGGATCATTGATAAGCAGAGCAAGACGATCACTATGCTGGAGATGAGTTGTCCCTGGGTTGAAAATCGGCAGCAGAAGGAAGAAGAGAACTCGCATGAGTAGCCCCCTTACGCTGGGAACTCAAGAAGCAATACCCTGGCTACAAGATCGACCAAGTTAATGGACGTCCTTGGCGGGTATTCCAAGGGACTCAGAAGTTTAACGAAGAAGCTACTGGCAGGAAAATAACCTCTTAAAAATAAAATTCACCAATTTTTACTTGCGGTGCTTGGTGATGAGGATGATTATGTTGAGGTCTCAACGTTAATCTTAAAAATTACTAGATATATCATTAATCACACCATAGCTATTATTATTACTTCCTTACGTTTCATGTCTTCTTATAGGTTCTTGCTCAATGTCAATGCTAGCTATCTGTGAATGTATGTGTATACCTATTTATCTTATTTTTATTTTATTTATTTCTTTACCTGTCTTACAATTAATCTAATTTGCTAAATGTGATTGTAAGTTACACAGCCCGCCTCGACTAGCTTTGCTATATGCGGGCTGTGTATTTCTTCAATTTGTTAAATTGAACATTGAAATAAAATGATGATGATGAAATGATGAAATGATGGAGGACGTAATAAGGAGGTGCGGAAAGGAATGTAGAAATCCGTTTTGTGCAGTAGTTTGAACATGGCAAGATTCTTCAAGGTCTTGTGCTAGAGTCACAAATAACAGCACACAGATACAGAAGGACCATACAAGATTCCATAGTAGCTGTTCGAAGGACATTATTTTATTTGGTTTATTTAGTTTTATGATATCCACAGACACGGCTAGCTATGGTGTACCGCCTAGCCGGTGGTTTAATTTCAGATCTGGCATCCAGATGTAGTATACTGCCATAACAATAAAATAATAATACATGGCTTGCAGTTCTACACAATGAAACTTTTTTAACGGTGCTTCGATATTCCTTATTTCCTTTTTTAATAGATAACTTCTATTCCACGTTTCAATGGGAACGAAAACGGAACCGACTACAAACGTGAGTTACTTTAAACGATAGCAATTTCTTTCCAATAATGTCATAAACATTTTTACAATAAGTCAAATTTCTCGAGCGCTTATTGCCTAATTATAGTCGAGCCATTTTAACCTGAATTACCTGACGCTATCAGCGAAAGTTTTGCAAGATTTCCTTGTTTCTACCACTTCTTTGCGGCATTCTTGCGTGTAACGGCGGCGACCATCACGGTTTTTTAGAAGTTTGTGTGTGTGTGTGTGTGTGTGTGTTTGTGTTTTATTTCCAATGCTGACGCGTGCAGATCGCGCGAGCTTGTCGCAATTTTTTCTGTACGACTTTTAATTAGTTTACGAAGAGAGATAAAAGAGAACAAGAGTCGCTAAGCCAGCCAATTTAGTAATATTACGTTTTAACAAGCTATTACAAGTTTGTTCCAGCGTCCACAGGCAGTACTAAGGGAAGGATTTCTCCTTGTTGATGAAAATATCATAAGTTTGTTTCTTGTTACTTTTCCGCGCTCCTTTACTTGTAAATATTTATAACTTTTTCTTGTTTTAAGTGAAGATTGTAAATAGATTTTACTCATCGCTTGTTGCAAGAACTTTAGTTCATTGCTTGTTTGTTATAACGACGGAATTTTTTCAGCCATGCAGATGTTGTTGCTGTTGTTGTTTGTTTTGTTTGGCTTTTTCTTTGTTTGTTTGTTTGTTTCTTCTCGCAAGACATTAACAAGAATGGCGACGTTTTTCCATGCGAGTACCCTCCAGTAAGAGAACATATCTCCGATACATGGCCCTCTTTTTATTCCAATCTATCTTTAGTACGAGGTCATGAGTCAAGTTATTTAAAGAACGGATTCCGATTGGTCCATCTTGTGAAATATGAACTGCGAGGCCGTGGGGCTGAGGTTAGAAATAATCTCTACGCCTGGCGCGAAATTCAAAAGCAGATAGAAGATAAGTATCAGGGGGCATGGGAATATGTTCTCTCACCTCATCCTATCTTGTGTTCATTGTAGAGTCTAAATTGACCTTTCGTGAAGTATTCCACTCTAATGCGTTTTCGTTCGAAAGCGTTTTGTCTTTGCTACGTTTTCGATCATCGTCTACACTACAAGATTAGAAACGGAGACTTCTGGAAACGTTACAGAAACGGAGACTTCTAGAGATGCATGTTTTTAAAAATGCTGCCTGAGTAGAGTGAACAGTGAACAGTGAACACGGAGGCATTTGAAAAACGAAGACGTTCCAGTGTAAAATTAGGGACCTTTAGAAACCAGGACGCGGGCAACGGCGACGAGAACGTCGATTCAAAATAGGAATTCGCGTCATTGTAATCACTTCACAATTATTTCAACCCATTTAATTAAAATGCAAAATTTGTCTCTGCTATCCAACAATGAAAGTGGGATAAACGGCCTTCAAGTTTGGAGCGAGATCGACAAATTCAACGTCGTGTGCTGACGTTCTCCCGAAGCCGCTGATTTTGGTCATTTGACGTTGTTGTTTTGGAGATGACTGCACGGAAATGTACCAAAATGTAAAACGCAGGTGCAGGGCGTGCAGAGCGGGTGTTTTTAGTAATTAAACCTATTGTTTTGTGACGTTCCCGTCGCCGTTGCCGTCCTCGTTGCTAAAGCTCCCTTCTACCCCGCGAGCACTGGATCCTCTTCTCTTATCCGCTTTGAAAACTGAAACCAATTTTTATTGTTGTCTTACCCGCTTTGGTAGGGAAACGCGAGAGAAACCACTGCGAGCAAGCGATCCGTTCGGTCCTAATTCAGGGACGAATAAATTAAAATAAAACTGGAAAAACTAGTCTGCCGGCCAGATTTTTTCTTGCAAGGGCGCATGTGAGCATAAC
>BLFK01001088.1:27056-32056 GCA_014634185.1 Astreopora myriophthalma
AGCTTTATTGTTTAGGAGATGGACCGACCTCACCCGACACTGAAATATGACCTAGTAATAACCAAAGGTTAGGCAATGTGGGCGAGATCGATGGATGAAGCCGTTGGATTGACAGACCTCTTATGATACGTGTACTGTGACCGAGTAGTTAACGATTTCATTTATTCTTTAGCCAAGAATCGAGAATTATTTCCATTTCAAGAGCAACGAGCGTCATAGAAAATTCGGACTCGTAGTCTAATAATTAAATAGTTATATAAATTGTGTATAACCCAAACTTATGAATTGGCTGATTGCGATATACAAGATACTTGCTTGGCTGCGAGGCTTGGCCAAAATTATTTATTTATCCCTCATCCTCCATTAGATTTCTTTTCTTGAAGTATCTCAAGGCTCGCAAGACACTTCACATTTTTATATATTAAAATCGGCTTATTGTCAGCAAAGCGATTTATTGAGTCGAGATTAATCAACGAACAATTCACTCATAAGCAAACTGGTTCAATAACGGCGTTTCGGCGACCAAAGTGAGTCAACTGTGGCAAAACTTTGCCGCTTTTTGATAAACGAACTGGTTCGTTACTTGACCGAAGTAGGTCACAGCTTACATCAAGAAATTGGGATTCTTTGAATTTGTGGTGGCTTGAAACGCACACAATAAGACGGGAGTGCAGCAGAATCACGCTACTAAAACATAACCTTCTAGAGGTCAAGACGTACTTGGTAACTTTCATGTGATCGGAGGTCTGAACGCTCGTGATCAGATTGCGAAACTGCAACAAATGTTACAAATGTTACAACAAATGTTTGCCCATGTTCATCCAGACGGATAATGCGTCTTTAGTATAAAAACATTCGATCACAACGTTTACCTATAGGGAGAAAAAGCAAAATCGAATAAAATTTTACAGTCAAACCAGGTCAAGCGTACCCCCCTGTCATAAAATTATTTTCTTTTGTTGTCCCTTGTTTTTCCGGTTGTATGGTTTGTTTGTTGGTGTTGATTGTTTGGTGCCAATGTATCCTAGTACCTTGGCATAAAGTGCTCAATGCTGTGGTAGCAGAGCTAAGTATACACAAGTTGAAGGATTAAGAGGACGCATTGATTCTCTGTGACTCTGAGTTTCGCGCCTAAGCGCTCGTCAGACAGAACTTTATTCAACTGAGAACATACCCTCTTATATACAAACTAGATGAGTGGCTAATTGATTCGCCAGTGTGATGATCTGCTCTACGTGTGAAATAAAGATTCTATATCGTGCGCTGTGATTGGCTACCCGAGCGGGCAAGATGGAGCTATCTTGCCGCTCGGGACCACCCGCCGTGTCCCGCGAGAAAAATTTCCCCGAAATCCATACAATAAATCCTTTATTGACCAAGCTTTTTCGGTCAAGATGGCTGGATATTGTCCTCGTGCTTTTTTTGCGTTTTTATGAGAGAGAGAACTTGGCCAATATCCAGCCATCTTGACCTCACGCTCGGTCAATAACGCATACATGCATTTTTATTACTTTTTAATCAAAATTAATTATGTACTTTCAAGAAACGTTGCCATTCCGTTGAATATTTTTTGACTTAATTTATTTGCTGTTAAAGCATTGAAGAGTGACGTTTTGTGCTAATTCAGTGAGTGGCATGGGATAAATTAGTTATGCAAAGCTTTCTCGTGGTATACCGTGAATATCCCACTCGTGACTTGATTTTTCTTTGTATACACACTCGCCTAAAGGCTCGTGTGTATACTAAGAAAAATCAAGTCACTTGAGATATTTCACGGTATACCACTCGAAAGCATAGATCGTTTTCACTGTCACGCAATAAAAATATTAAATCGAAAACCATCCAGTGGAAAAAGCTAAGTAGTTGTGATGTTATAGAAGATAACTAAGTTAGACACTTCTCCAAGTTTTAGGCCTGTGCGTTTCCCGAAACCTCAGATATTCGTCGAAATGTTTCGCACAAATTTACAGAGCCCAGTATGAAAACGCCATGTTAGTGTACCTCCGTGCGTGGTACACCAATATGGCGGCCGGAAAGTAGTGTAAACATCTGGAGCTTACTTTGGCTATCTAGGCGACTGATTATCAGTACTGACCAAGCAAGCATTTACATAAGCACTTTTACTAATGCTCTAACTTCTAAAAAGGCTCAAAATCATGAGATAAGTATATATTTTTCAACAAACTCGATCTTAGCCTTGTGTCACGCACCTCCCTAACTCTGAAATTCAAAATGCTCTGGTTTCCAAACGAAGCACGCTAATGAGCTGTAAAATTGTAAACACATATAAATATCCTTCTTATGCCTGATGAGGATAAAAACTTTGGTGGCTCTTTAGTTTTGGATTTTAGAAAGTGATGACGCCATGTGAAAACGATTTATATTTAGAAAATAGCTCAAAGAAAATACGCGCGCTGATTGGTTAATAATCGTGTGTCTATAACTCGATAGAAACACAGAAGTTGTCGTAGTCACGGGCAAGAATCACGGCATTCCCGTGTGTGCTGACGTGTGTGCTGACGTGTGTGCTGACGTGTGTGCTGACGTGTGTGCTGACGTGTGTGCTGACGTGTAAATTGCTTGGTGTAGAGAATCTACGTTTTGCTGATAAATAAAACTATCGTTTTCTTCGTTTTTCGTTATTTTGCTTGGGCTATTTTCTAAAAGAAATGGAAAAGTTTGGGAGAATTCGAAAAAGCTGTGGAAACACTCGCCTACGGCTCGTGTTCTCACAGCATTTCTCGTTCTCCCAAACCTTCACTCGTGTTTCTATAACTCGATAGAAACACGGAAAGTGTTTTCTATTTCTAAAATATATATTTATGTAAGTTGCACGAATGGTAATAGTCTCAACCGTTTAAGATGTAAACCCTTTTGACCCGACGCGTTTCGGCATTCGCCTTCGTCAGGGGTCGTTGGGTTGAGCTTTATTCTTCTTAATCAGCCAATTATATTCTCATTTATATTACGTCGCAAATTTCATATGACAGGAACCTGGGTACAAGCAAGAGCATCAACCAAAACCTTATTTATTATTGGACACCGATACAATAAAACATGTGTTTTGATTGGCTCCACTAGAACCAAACTTGCAATTGGCTAAAAATTGTGCAACCCAGGGAGTACAATTTGCATAATTTTTCTCTTTATAATACCTCGTTGAGACTTAAGTCATCTATGAGGTAAAAAATCGTGCTATCAGAGTTATCACTGAATCAAGCTATGACACGAACTCTAGATATCTTCTTAATTTACTTGGTTGAGACAACTTCATATCAATCAGAAGGGCGAAACAAAAGGCAAACTAGATATTGTGCAAGCGTATTGACAAACTCTCCCCGTCTTATCTCTGTAATAAGTTCACGCCTAACATTTCGCATTATCATCTTCGGGTAGCCAAACGAAAATTATCTTTTCCGAAACCTAGAACTGACTACCTGAAGGCTGAAGCGTAGCTTTAGTCATAGTGGCGCTCTGCTCTTGAGTAGTCTTCCTGAGGAATATATTGCCGGTGTACGGTAAATTCCTTAGGTCTCTTCAAGAGCATTCATAGATGGGGTTGTCTGAAGAGTACTGTCACACCGCCAATATGTAAACCATTTGTAGAGAATTTGTTTAATTTTTTAATTTTCTATGTAAAACTGATATTTTTAACCGTGTAGAAATAAAGATATACCCGATTTAGAGGCTACTTGCCGTCACCTTCAGGTTGGAATAAATTTGCGGGTTGTTTAAAACTCAGCATTGTAATCTGGAGTACCAAGATGTACAAAATCATAAGACGTAATCCCAGCAAATGTGAGGACAATTTATTTCTTTTATAAATAAATCTCATTTCATCCACAGGAACTCATGAACGTATTTTCATAATTGTTGCTGTGCTGGTTGTCTTGGTTTTAAGTGTTTCCGTTGTGGCACTGCTTAACCGAAGACGCTGCCTCGTCCAACGAACAAATCAACCGAATTGTGCTACTACGGATTCAGGTACGTGTTTGGTATGGCAATATTTTCTATTGCGGCGCGTCAAACCTCAGCTGCCCTGTGGGATGCCGTTTTCTTCTCTTCTTTTCTTTCTCACTGTCTCACGGACAGTTTCTTTTCCAGGTTTCAAATACGATGCATTTATCATATACAGCACAGTGGACCAAAAGTGGGTCACAAAAGAGCTGTTGCCAACGTTGGAAAAGAAGCATGACATCAAGTGTTGCATTCACTACCGAGATTTTGCACTTGGAGTACCTTTTACACAAAACATGGCAGATAGCGTTTACAACAGCAGGAAGACTGTCGCAGTTGTGTCGAAAAACTTTTTAAGCAGCACCTATTGCAGCCACGAGCTTAACATCGCTCTCCATCGCCTCGCGGAAAGAGGAGATGATAGCGTAATTGTTATCAAACTCGACGATATCAAAAACAGCCAGCTTCCCAAGGAACTGCGATTTAGGAGCTACATTGACTTCACAAAGTCTACTGATAAAAAAACGTGGGAATGTAAGCTGATAAATTGTTTTCAACGTGAAAAGCCATAAGCCCTCCCTTCGCATGTATAACTTGAGATCACGGCTTGGGCCTTGTTTCCTATTTGTTGACAGGCTGCTTTATAATGGTAGAGAAATGATTTAGTCACCTCTGTATTTTTTGCACGACCAGTTTAGACACACAAAAACAAACCAAAACAAACAACACATCCAAAAAAAACTAAGCAGTTTTGCTCAAAACGACAGTTTTACGAAGCTCGCTCGGACACGAAGATCTCAGCTGCCATTTTGAATAGGTATTCCCAGGATATTAAACGTACTTACCCGTTACATAATTCATTATTTAAGCAATAGAAGACTTCTCCGTGTTTACAATGCCTCATCACAACATGAGGGGGGTTACTGAAGAGAATTCGAGGCAGTTAGGCAAACCCGAGACGCAGTCGAAGGTTTGCATGACCGTCGAGAATTCTCCCAACCCCCCGAGTGTTTAGATGAGGCTATGGAAACACGGACAAAAGT
>BLFK01001088.1:37056-42056 GCA_014634185.1 Astreopora myriophthalma
GCAGAAAAAGATTGCAGCTCTGTAGAAGAATTCTTACAGGATGAACTTTTCGGTAAACACATGGGCCTCGAAAATATTGAAGTCATGCGGGCGCACCGCACGAAAATCAACGAAGCGGCTGCGAGCGCTAGAGCTTCGCAGCCAAGACCTGTTCACGTCTATCTACTTAGATATCCCGATAAAGGACGAATTTTAAAGGCAGCGACGAACACCCTGAAAGATAACCGTTTTTGCGACAGCCAGATATTCATATCCGATGACGTGTCAAAATCTGTTCGAAGTGCAAGAGCGAAACTACGAAGAGACCATTTAAAGCAACTTAAAGAAAGGGAAGGAGTTCAGTTTGCGTTCATCCCATGGTCAGTTCCCGCGCAGATATTGTATAAAGAAACCGATTTGAAGGTCTCAAGTCATGTTGTTGTTTTACTGTCATCAAGAACTGCGTAATTATAGTTTAAATAAACTGTATGATTTATAATTTTGTTTACAATTTTGGCACAGGCCAAACTGCTTGTCACTTTTAATAGCATAGTATAATACAACCATGTTCCATGGAGATCTCGGCGAAAGTGTACAGCAACCGAGATGGTAAGTACGCTTTCGTTTGATTGTGTATTTTGTGTGTTGTTTTGTTTTTGTGTTGTACTTCTCGTTCAAGACTTAAATTATTCTTTTACTGCTTTTGCATTTGTTTTGCCACTCTATACATACTCCGGACAAGTAACACCGATTAATGTGTTACCGATTAATCAACCTTGCATTAAGAATGGATAAATCGAAAGCTAAGCCTGAAAGTATCAAATTTCTTTCCTTGAATGTCAGAGGCCTTAGCAACTTCCATAAGCGTAGGGCAATTTTTTTCCTGGTGTAGGAAGCAAAAAATCGATTTAATATTTTTACAGGAAACTCATTCCACAACAGAACGACAGGATCAGTGGCGGAAAGGGTAGGGCGCCCCAGTTTTATTTTCCCACGGCAGTACAAATGCTAGAGGTGTTGCAATTATCATAAAGAATAGTTTAAACATTACTATTCAACAGAGTGAAATAGGTTCGGATGGCAGATTTATTGTTCTAAAAGCCGATGTTAACAATGAGACATACACAATTGTAAACGTATAAGGTCCAAACAAAGACGCCTATGCTGTTAAATTCAATCATAATTTATCTAAAGTACTACGAGACGACGAGTTTGGCAATGAAGAAAACGTTATTATTGGTGGATATTTTAATTGTCCTCTTGACATCACACTTGACAAAAAATGCGGTCTTCCTATTCCTCGAAAATATGTAATCAATTCTATTGATGAATTGCAAAATGAATTCAGTCTACACGACATTTGGCGCCTAAAAAATCCGACATTGCAAAGCTTTACCTGGGGCGTTGTTCACCTTTCATATTTTGCCGACTAGATTACGGGCTAATATCTGATAAATTACATGATTTGGTAACTAAGGTTGATATCATACCTTCCATTAATAAAACAGATCATTCCGCTATATTTCTAGAACTTGAAGAAATCGAATCAAGTGGAAGAGGCGCCGGCTTCTGGAAACTAAACACTTCTTTATTGACAAATGAAAATTATAAACATATGATCTGGCTGGAAGAAGGTAAGTAAGTAAGTAAGTAAGTAAGTAAACTTTATTTAAACACGGAAAATCATCAGTTAAGCTAAAAAAAAGTAAACAAGGCTTTACAACTGTTTTACATGATTGCCGTGTGGGAATCCGATAGGTCAGATACTTGCTTGATTGTGCGTTTGAACTCCCCAATAGAGTCAGCGTTTCTTAAGCATTGGGGCAAATTGCTCCACAAACAGGCCCCGCTATAACAGAAACTTCGTTTCAAATAATTACTATTTGGCTTGGGCAGAGTAAGTTTACTTTTTAAGTTTCTCAAGTTATATTCAGCATCTCGTTGACTGAAAAGGCGTTGAAGGTATTCCGTGGCAAGATCGTGAATTGTTTTGTACATAATTAGTGCTTTCTGTTTTTTACGTCGAAGAGACAGCTTCTCCCACGTAAGAGTATCGAGAAGGAGGTTGGAGCTCGTATCAAAGGGTAATTTAGTAATTACCCTAGCTGCGCGATTTTGTAATTTTTGCAGCTTATCACTTTACTGGCCACTTAAGCAGTCCCAGACAGGACCGCAATAATCAAAATGCGGTAGTATTAAAGCGTTATAAATTTGAAGCGCAGTATTAGCTGAGATAAAGTGCCGTATTCGTTTTAAGGCTCCTATAGCTGAGGAAACTTTCCTGCATATTTCGTCTACATGATTTGACCAAGAAAGCCGATCATCAATGGTAAGACCGAGGGATTTAGTGCGATCTATACTCTCTTGATCATCTCGCCATCATTTCGTATATCAACCTCGTCACATTGAGTGTTTAATCTCTGCCTAGATCCAATTATCATTAACTCGGTTTTAGCCACATTAAAACTCAACCTGTTGGCTCTCAGCCAACAGTTAAGGTTACTGAGTTCAGGGGTTAATGCTAGTTTAAGCTCTGTTAAAGTTTTTGCAGTTAGGGTTATATTGGTATCGTCAGCGAACATTCTCGGGGAAGCCTCCCGGAGGCAGTTAGGAAGATCGTTAATGTACATTAAAAATAGCAAGGGACCTAATATACTGCCTTGCGGAACCCCACAAGTAATAGTGCGAGGAGTTGTCAGTCTTCCATTTACATTACATCTTTGGGTCCGATTGCTTAGGTATGATTGAAACCAAGTGATAGTGAGGTAAAGATATACATGATCCAAGACTGTTGTGGGATTGGATCAAGTTTAATGTAAAGTCAAACTTCATCATTTTCTCGAAACAAATTGCTTCTATTCGACGGAAACAGGAGGAAGAATTAAATAAACGTTATCAGGAGGCAGTCCTAATGTTTCAAACAAATCCTTGTGATAGTACGCGTCTTACACTAGAAAAATGTAAGCAGGATTAGGATCAGGATAGGGATTATGGTTATGGATTCACAACGCAAATTCTATATGAACTTATATCGTAGTAGAAATGTTAATCTAGATAATGCAGAATCATCGATTTTCTTCGATAGTCCAAATGTACCAAGTATTTCACATGAGTCGAGAATAATATGTGAAGGTAGAATAACTGCAGAAGATTGCCAGAAAGGTCTTAAAACTTTCCCATCTGCAAAAACGCCTGGCAACGACGGGATACCCATCGAATTTTACAATACCTTTTGGCCATTAGTGATATTTTGATTGATTCCTTTGATGAAGCTTTTATGAAGAAGGAAATGTCCCCATCTCAAAGACAAGCAGTGATTACTCTTATTGAGAAACAGGACAAAGACAGGACTTACAATCTGACTGACTAACGTCGACGCCAAAATAGCGTCCAAAAGTTATAGCAACACGTATTGTTGAAGTCCTACCGGAAATCATTCACAGCAACCAAACTGCATGGGTACGTTTCAGGTCGCTACGTAGGAGAAGCCGCAAGATCAATTCTGGACATAATGGATCACACGAGAACTTATGATATTCCTGGATTGTTACTTTTTATAGATTTTGAGAAAGCTTTTGACAGTCTGGAGTGGAATTTTATGTTCAAATGTTTAGAAGTCTTTCGATTTGGTCCTAGTCTTACAAGATGGGTAGAAACCTTTTACAGTAACATAAGTTCTCAGCTAGCTTTGAAATAAATCGAGGGGTAAGGCAGGGAGACCCTCTTTCTCCTTACTTGTTTATCATCGCTGTTGAACTATTAGCAGTCGCTATTCGCTCATGTTCAGGAATAAATGGAATCAAAATAGATTCAAAGGAATTCAAAATGGTGCAGTATGCAGATGATTTAACAGCTTTTGTGTCGGATATCAGATCAGGGCCCAGTTGTTCGAAAGGTAGATAGCGCTATCCACTGGATAAATCACTATCCACAGGATAACTCAATTGGATTTGCTAGCATTTATCCGCTGGATAGCGATTTATCCGGTGGATAGCGCTATCCACCTTTCGAACAACTGGGGCCTGCTCAATACCTTTTTAAGCTGCTTGATCAATTCGAAAAATGCTCTGGCCTAAAGGTGAATTATACAAAAACTGAAGCAATGTGGATTGGCTCCTCCCGTAATAACACCGAAACACCTCTAGCATTGAAATAGCGTAAAACTGTAAAAGCTTTAAAAGTTCACTTTAGCTATAATAACAAAGAATCATTGCAAAAGAATTTCTACGATAAGCTCAGAGGAATCAAATCCCAGATACGCTTGTGGAGTTGGAGAGGCCTCTCTCTGTTCGGTAAAGTCACAATTATTAAGAGTTTTTTATTTCCTAAAGTTTTATACGTCTCGTCAATTCTTCATTCTCCTTTGGAGTTCACAAAAGCTTTTAAAACAATTATATATAATTTTTTTGGAAGGGTCCTGATAAAATCGCCAGGACAGCACTAATAAATGATTTCGAATTTGGTGGCCTAAAAGTAACTGACCTTACAACGTCAATTATGTCACTCCGAATTTCATGGATCGGAAGATTTTATTTTTATCCATGGAAAGCGTATCTATTACATTTACTAAAACCTTTTGGTGGAGAATTTTTTCTTCATTGTGATTTTAATATTGATGATTATAACGTTTTCCAATATTTTATAAGGAGATGTTACATTGGTGGTCAGATTTTCGTTCTAGATTCGACCCTGTAAGTCCACAAGTGAAACAATCATCTGGAACAATCAGAAAATTAGAGTAAACGGTAAACCTATATTATAACAATTAAAATAGCGCAAACATTGTTCTTTTAAGTGATTTAAAATTCGATTTGAGTAACAGAGTCCTTTAACCTCGCAAAACATAATGGTTTAAAACATTTCGACTTTCTTAACCTGGACTGGTGTTTGTTGCGCTGTACCAAGTCATCTAAGAATTCGAAGCCACGAAGTTATTAAAGACCATGTCAGATCACTGCAATTTAATCGGAATCAAAACTTTTGATCCAGCACTTAGCAAATCCAGGGATTTCTACGGTCTG
>BLFK01001088.1:54819-59819 GCA_014634185.1 Astreopora myriophthalma
AGTGTATCGTTTAATTTAAACACAGGCAAATCAATGCCCCAGTGTATTGTTTCGTTTGAACACAGACAAACAAATGCCCCAGTGTATCGTTTAATTTAAACACAGGCGAACGAATGCCCCAGTGTATCGTTTAATTTAAACACAAGCAAACGAATGCCCTAGTGTATAGTTTAATTTAAACACAGGCAAATGAATGCCCAATGTCATGAAACTTGGCACTTCAGTAGAGCTACTAGACATGTACCTCAATAAAAAGTATGTGCTAGTTATGTAATAAATCTTAAAATAAGCTTTCCTCTTTGGATACTAAAAGTGCAAATTTCATCCAAGACGTCGCGTACCTGGGCAACGTTGGTCAACGTACAACAGCGTATGTTCCCACCACAATCCCCGCATTTTCTAGTTGATGGAAGGAGGAGGGAATTAACATTGGGACAGAAAATTTGAACATTACTCAATCACATCTGTCAACTTGTGAGTTGTTCCACCAACCTCTTTTCACTAATGTCCAGTTAACTTACACTCAGTAACATTTCCCTTACATGTTTGGATCAGGCTTGGGTTAGTTTTAGGGTTTGGTCAGGTTAGGTTAGGTGGGTTAGGGTTAGAACTTTATGTTAAAAGACTGACCACTCACTTAAGCGAAACAACTTGGGATGCTAGTAACTGGACATAGTGAAACTACTCGTTGTTGAAAAAACCCACAACAGGGGCAGGTTCAGTTGACAATATTTGGGCTGCAGGAGCAGCATTTGAATGGCAGGACGCACACTCAACGTGAAAGTCCCAAAACCTTTAGGTTGATGGCCATCTCCCAAGCTTAAGAGGAAGACTTGAAAGCCACCAACCAATTTGCCACCACATTATTGTTTCGGGACTTTCGAGAAGCGCATGTTGTATGCTTTCAAATTCGACTAGAAAAGCAATGACCTAAACTACAACATAAAAAAGCATACAATATCGAAGAAAAATTAAACGAATCGTCTTCTAACTTACCGTTAAATCTGCAATCGGTGAGAAGTTGTTTGCTTACGAGTTGCGCCGCTTGAATCGTTGTTCCAAAGCACTGACACAGCTCGACGTTTGCCATTTAACCAGTCCATTCATCGGATAGAAAAGAAATGAACAGACGACTGAATGTGCTCTAGCGTAACTACAGATATTTCGGAGAAAATTTAAAACAACGCGCCACAACTTTTTCTCGCACCTTTTCAAGTTCGAGGAGACGCCGGACGGGATACACTGGATAAGCATGTGACCTTAAAATGAGCCCGCGTTACGTCTTTGGGTATCACCGCATCCCGCAACCCGCGGAAATCGAGAAATACTCAACTCTGTGAGTAGTTGAGGAAAACTCAAACTCTGTGAGTATTTGAAAAGCTCAACTCTTGAGTAATTGAGAAACACACAACTCTGTGAGTAATTGTTTATTCTCTTGTTGGAGTAGATTTGACTCGCCTTTCGCTTACTCAAAATGTTGGGTTGTTTGAACTCAGTATGTCGAGTAGTATACTTATACTCAACTTGCTGAGTAAAAGGTGAATGTTACTCATTCACTGGAGTTAGGATTACTCAGCTTTTTTTGCTGTGTAGTAGAAGGTGATCACGATGATAATCGAGCGCGATTCGCATCGTTGGCTTTGTAACCTAGCAGCTAAGTCACATAAAATGGCGGTTTATTTCAGTGTGAATTCGTTCTTTCGTGTTTTGAGATTTTTCTTGGTATAAGAGGCTCCTAGACATCATGCATCAATATCTTACAGCGCTTCTTAAAATACTCGTAAGTCGAAAATATAGCATTGCCTTTTTGGACATTTTTACATACGATTTTTTTCTGCAAGGAACTCTGATAAAACAAAATGATAAGGATTTTGAACTCTGGGTTTACACCACAAATAAGTGAAATCCCAGCTTTTAGCATCAAAACGTAGGGTCGACTTACACACCAGAAAATACGGTTTTAATTGCGGGTGTGCTAAAAAAGCAAAGGTGTGTTATCGTTCAAGGTGTGTTTGGTTGGAAATTAAACTACCCATCATGTGTTGCCCTTTAAGGTGTGTTTTGTGCTATATGGTTGACTTCCTCACTTGGTACGTTTGCATATCATTAATTCACTGTGAGTTGCAAAATACCCACAAGGTGTGTTAAATATTACGCACATTGTGTGTTTTCTCACACACCTTTGTGTGTTTTCAAAAACAGTGAGGTAAAACGATGAAAAGGTGTGTTACCACAACACACCTTGAGGTGTTCAAAAACCTACAAGGTGTGTTAGGAAAACACACCTAATTTAAGAGAATACTAAAAAATCACCTTAAAAACTTCTGCGCCCATGCCTGTTGAATCACTTGACTTGGGAAAGTGATTTAAACAGAAGCTGATATTCAGCGATATAAAACCAAACTGTTGGCGGAATTTATATCTTTAGCTAACGGAAAGTTACCGGTACTTCCTGTTATTTTCCAATAAAATGCCAGGCCTTGACGACGAGTAGCCGAACTATTTTACATTTTATAATGGAGCGTCATGCTTGGTTTCAAAACGAGGTGAAATTAACATATTATCCGGGACGGGGATAAGGGAGTGGTGGTGGGGCTGTGCGATCGGTGTCAGGCAGGTTTCTTACGTGTAAAAGGCTCCTTTGTAATAAAGAGTATTTTAAGTCGAATCGTGTTACAGAGCAGGTTTTTCGCACCTGTAATTCTGCCATTTTATTGCTAGAGCAAATTTTTGACAGCCTCTGATAACAATCCACTTCCATACCACCTTTCTGCACGTGTTAATTAGTTACAATCATTGCCTCAGCCATCCCTCTGACATATTGACGCCCACCGAAATACGACGAGAAAATGTTTCTAATTAACTCAGTGGAGGAGGTTAAACAGTGGAACTTGCCATGCATGCAACCGTCTTGACAGGTTTCAACGTGTAATAATGAGTTAATTTCATGGAATTAGTGAGGTTGTTTGGACCGTTCAATTTGAAGCAACTTTTTTAAGCAACTAATGCGAATTTGTTAAAGGGAAAAAAAATAACAAAACAAAACAAAACAAAACAAAAAAAAAACCACCCCGCCTCCGCCTAGCCTCACCATGCCAAGCTTCATTTCATGGCGGTAAAGACCTCCAAATGTGTTGTTTGAACGTAAAGAGACTTCAAGTCACTTGGTTTCTTGTGAACAACTTTTCCTTGCAAAATTATATGAATTACCATTTTTCTGGAGGAGGCGACGTGGCCTAGTGGTTGGATTTGCATGTGGATGTTCCGGGTTCAACTCTCGCTGTGACCGCGAACTGGATTCCGAATTTAACTTCACCACGCTTTGTAAAAAGCCCACTGGTTGCCTCCCCCCAGCTGGGGATTTCGACGTTTTTTTTACAGTTTTTTTTTTCGCTGTACACGCCCTTACAAGCTCAAATATTTAAATGTCAACGTGTATAAATAAGGTCCTTTACCTTTTTTCACTTTAATTACTTATATGATGTTCTTGTAAAGGCAGACCAGGCTCTGTGCAACTGTAATTTTAGTGGCACTCTCAGCGCGCTTTTTTGTTTGTTTTGTTTCGTTTTATTTGGTATTATTATATTTTTTTTTGTACTTTATTTCGTTGGCAACTAGAAGCGAACTTTCCCGGCTAGGCCTGTCCCGATTGCTCACGGCAACTTTTGAAAAACGTTTGGCGTTTGGACCAAGTTTTTGTGGTTCTAGCAACCTCGAGCAAGTTTGCCTTTCTGAGAAACTTTGGAGCAAAATGTAGGTTTAGAGCACATATCAAGCACGAAAAAGTAAACGATTTCATTGAAAACTCCAATTTATGCGAATTTCTTCAATGTTAATCAACATTTTGAAGACACAACCTGTCACTTGACAACGTTTCGCAGGCCTATTGCGATCCTTATCCAATATTATAACGATAACAAGACGCCTGGAGGCGTTCACGTGGGATGCCTTGATCGACGAATGGCTGTCAACAGTCAGTTTTTATAGGAACAAATAAACTTGAATAGAAATGTTTATGTCAACATTCGGTACAGCAGCAACAAACGGTGTTGCCGGCGGTGTTGCTTGTACTATTTCGCAAACAAGAAGGGGAAAAAAAAAACAGAGAACAAGTCAACAACCCGGATATTATGCATGGTCACCCATCCGAGAAGTAACCCCAGCCAACAGGCCTGAACTTCAGTGAGAAGCACAAGCACGTGGCTAATTACCATATGAGACTACAATGACGACGAAACCGTCCCGAAACTATAACGTGGTCTGCCTTACGCATCCCACGTAATTAATTGATGAAAATTACGCACAGAAAAGGCCGTGTTAATTTGTTTTACTACATGTCATGAATGGAAATGGATGGTGATTTGCCGAATAGAAGAAGCCGCCTTTATTGTTTACTTTTCTCGTGACATCTGCTTTGTATAGTCTATTACAACTAGATTCCGAACAATATGTCAATCAACTAAGTTTTATTTCCGGTACCACGTATCTATCACGTGTCTTTACTTTTTTGTCTGCGTACAAGCTCTCAAGGTTATCTAATTCCTGGCTCAAAATCGTGAAATCGTTCAGTATTGTTATTGATTACTACATGTAAACATGTAAACATCATGACCGATGTTAGCAATAACTGTGAAGAACGAAAAATAAAGCTGTTAATTAACGTTTATATCAAAATATCAAGAAACTTAGGTAACACCTTTTTTTTTTTTCTTTGTTTAAAAAAATGGCAAACCTTGTAATATGCAAAATATTGCGGTTATACTTTTGTGTTTAACAAGTGAACACATAACGATTAGGCGCTATTCACGGCTTTGGAAATGTTTCTTTTGTTTTGTTTTATTTTATTTGGTTTCGTTTCTGTACTTTATTTCGTTAGCAACTAGCCGCGAACTTTCCCGGCCTAGCGTTATGGCACATGCCACGGCGTGGGTGAAACTTGGGTTAGTTTTCCCTAAACTCCGTTTAATGATTCTTAAAGGGGAAATGTTCCGCTTCATTTG
>BLFK01001088.1:64819-119819 GCA_014634185.1 Astreopora myriophthalma
TCGGGCCCGTTGAGTTTTCGGGACTTTCGAGAAACGGGCCCTTCGCCCGATACCACCTGGCTGTTACCGACCAAGGTTTCTTCCTTTATTAGATAGAACACAAATGTTTGCTTCCATTTTAAGTTAAAGAAAAACAAAAGGTTTTGGTGAGTTCTTTAAGTGTAGTAATTACTTCCTTGCGCTACATAGACTGCCAAAAGTCTCGAATTATGAGACTTGCCGCGCGAGTTCGCTTTTCATCAGTGATGGATTTCAAGTGAAAAGAATACCGCCCGTTTCCCATATACAAGACTAACATGCCGGAGTCGGTGTAAGCCGGGAAATAAATTAAATGATAAATTATAAATCACTCCGTATTTGCAAGCAAAGGTAGACTGGATCACCTCAATCATCATCAACATTTGGCAACGGCTGGCAGCCACTGGTGGTTCCAAGTAGCCGTAACCTTTTCTAAACAAAATACAATTCTCCAAAACAAAACCTCGTGGTCCGAAAACGACCCAAAATCTTTTCTCCTCGTAGGTCATGTGACCCAAAAACAAATAAACATCTTCATATACAACACTCAGAGTATCCTTCGCATCAACTGGCGCGCAGTATCCTTAGTTGCCTTCAAAATATTGCTGGTCAACACGACACGATTGCAGCTTGAAGCTTGAAATCATGATTGAAACACACGGAAAAGGCGGCTATTGGTTAGAGTCAAAACATTTATTGGAAACGAAGTAATAAAAAGTAGATTGACATAATATTATATTCGCTAAAAGGAAAAATGACATGTACAACCGACAACACTCACTTTATTTTTGCATTACAAATGTAAAGACCAACAGGTAGCCTACAGTTGGCGAAGCTATTCTAGGCGGGCTAACAGGGGGCTACTTAAAGTAAGACTAAAGATCCACTGATATAATTAAGCTCAAGACACAACTAAACCAACGAAACCTGAATAAAACTGAGAGCGAGTAAACAACTAAAATGACAGAGAGGAAGTAGACATAAATGATGAAGCTAATAGGCCATTTCCGAATTGCTGTTTGCCTCTGTTTCAAAGCGAGTCTTGGTGCTAAACCATTCAAATGATAATGAGTTTGATTTACATGAAAATACAAAACTCATTTGCATTTGAATGGTTGTGCACCAGGACTCGTTTTGGAACCGAGGCAAACAGCAATTTGGAAAGGAAGGCACTAGATAACATCGACCTAAACCAGATGAGTCATCGATATGTCAGCGGCGTCTTACAAAATGGTTGAAATGATCCCTCTACTTCCGCTCACTTGGTCGATCGCTGCGAGAATGCTAATTTGAGTTAGTTTGAGTGGCAAAACAGCCAATTTTTGACATTTCCAGTGTATATTACTAAAAAAGACTGTTAAATATGTAATAGACTCAGTAGTATGGCATTGAATTACGCGGCTTATGGAACGTATTTGTAGCTGGTTTCGGTCGATGTTATTTAGTGTCAACACGTGACGAAATCATATCTAACATCGACCGAAACCTATAACCCGAACTCTGTCACGGCTCCGAAAAAAAGCTAAATAAAATAAATCGCGCAAGAGTGCGAATCTACATGACTTCTTGTAAATTTCCTTTCCAAAGGCAGTTCCAGTGCAAGAAAATAACTATGACTGCAGGATGTTTTCCTGCATGGTAAGAAAAATAAAAATATTTAAAAGAAAGAATTTAGAGTTCTCTTTTTTCAATCAAAAATGTGTATGTTGCATTGTCACTAGTATAGTAATAAAACCAACTGCATTCAGTTTGCAGAATACCTCAGAGGAAGGAATCCAGATTTTCATCAGGTACTTATTAAATTGAGAATGTGAAGTATTAAGACAATGTGGAGTGCCTCAACAATACCTCCTTAGATATACAGAAATGATATTGATATTTATTTCTGCTTTGTTTTTAGACTGACATGCTCTCATTGAGAAGAGAGATGAGGCAAAGCTTGATCTCCAAATGTCTCTAGTTACAATGAAATAAACTGCTAAATGACAACTGAAGTAACTTGCTGTTTTTTCCTCTGTTACTTTGTTTTTACCAATTTTAACTAATGTTACATGTACAACAATGGTAACTCTCTTAGCTCCCTGGACTGCACCCAACCACGCCCCTTTCACACTGTCTGTTGCTCAGCATCAATCCATTGAGATTCCCATTGTGTTTAATTCAACCATGAGAGAATTCATAAAATATTTTTTGTATATTTTTTTGGTTATGTTAAATGGAAAAATTACCGCAGCTTAGGAAGTGTCCTTAACTCTTCTCGAACATAGTGGCAATCAGTTTTAGTTAAACTACTTACATGTGGCAGGCTTAACTCATTTTGCCTGGTCTTTTATCCAGGGGGTACTCCTGGGGATTCTTGGTGGGGGTGTGGTGCCCAGTTTTCCAAATCCTGACCGTATGTCAGACCAAAAATTTTCATTTTTCACACCCATTTTCAGACCTGGCCTCTAAGAAATTATGTCATCATTACTAGATTTGAACGGTAACAGAAAATATTTCTTAAAATCCACTTTGAATTCAGATATTTTTCATTCTTTCTCATTCCTCCCGGGGGGGGGGTACCGCCATATATGGGCTATATCGGTATGTGCCACTGTGAAGGGTATGGTTTTCAAGCAGTTTACTCTAGCGTGGGGTATGTAAATCAGAGCGTTTGGGTCTAGAATAGGGTATCACTTTTCATGAAACTGACCAGTTGGTTGGAGACTTGATGGAAAAAAAACTGGAAAAAGAGCTCTGGTATAGGCTAAGGGTTCCAGGGTCCCGCGGCACATCCCCATCCAGAAATTCCTAAAGTACCCCCCCCCCCCGGAAATATGTTCATACACTCCTAGATAGTTTCCTTAATGGGGACATAGTTTTTGAGCACACGGAGAGGGGGTTAATGGGGACATAGTTTTTGAGCAGATGGAGAGGGGGTTAGCCCTTTCCTGCCCAAGGGGTCCCCCAGTGACGAGTAAAATCGTCTGGCGTTAAACAGAGTAAAATCTATGAGTGGCACTCTTGGGCATTAAAGGGTTAAAAACCATACCTGATTCCAAAATGACCAAAGTCTATACCGGTTTTCAGACCACAACGTCTCAAAAACAATACCCTTTGGGACCCTCTAGGGCGGCGCTTATGTACAAGGGAGTACTCGGGGTTTATATGCATGTTTTATTTCGGAAGCGTTGTTTTAGTTTATAAAAGCTTAGATTTTGCTTTTAAAACAGGCTAACATGTGAATAAAGTGCATACTTATCCGTTTAATGTTGTCTTCTCCTCTTCTGTCTCAAGTCTCTCGAATTCGAAGCTGAAAACTGGTTTCGGTCGATGTTAGATATGATTTCGCGACGTGTTGACGCTAAATAACATCGACCGAAACCAGCCACAAGTACGTTCCATAAGCCGCGTAATTCAATGCCATACTACTGAGTCTATTACATATTTAACAGTCTTTTTTAGTAATATACACTGGAAATGTCAAAAATTGGCCGTTTTGTCACTCAAACTAACTCAAATTAGCATTCTCGCAGCGATCGACCAAGTGAGCGGAAGTCGAGGGATCATTTCAATCATTTTGTAAGACGCCGCTGACATATCGATGACTCATCTGGTTTAGGTCGATGTTATCTAGTGCCTTCCATTCGGAAATGGTCTATTGGGGCCGATCTTGATATGTAATCGAGTTAGGAACTACTCACGTGATGTTAGTTTGATTGACAAGGCGATGGGAGTCGAGAGCGAGAAAGGAATGAGATCGGAAGGAAAAAGCCAGAAACGGAATTGTATCAAAACGGAGTAATTTTCAAGTTGAGACCCCTCGCATGTGATCGGTCAATGTCGGAAACATTTGAAATATTAAAGAGTTCTAATACAATGCATGTCAAGATTGATCTCGTCATTTCTAAGAATCTACAGAAATAGGTCTTTCAAATGATTTCCTATTAAAGAGAGTATTTCTTAGTTCACGAAGTTCTGAGGGGATGCCATTGCATGTTTTTGCACCGATTCTAGAGAAGAGAAGTAACTCGACTTTTTGATATAGAAATTACCAGCCGCTAAGTTTAACTTTAACTTTAGATAACATAATTGCCTTTAAATAAATTTAATCTGGCAATGGGTGGCAGCAATCAATTTGCAAAACCTGCCTTAAAGGCCACCAGGTCGTTGGCCTTGACTACAGAGCTTGGAAGGCTATTCCATGATGGAATTGTGCGCGGAAATAAGGAGAACTTAAATGGATTCATTGCGCACGCTAGCTGCCTGTATCTCAAATAGTGACCCCTGGTTCGCAAGGAGCCAGGGACGATTTCAGAGGGAAAGACTATGTCCACCAAATTGTAATGGATCTTACAGAACAGCTCTAATTCCTTCCGGTCCCTACGGACTTTTAAGGATTCCCTTCCGAGTCATTTCGCTGACGATGCTGGTTTGACGGTAGTCTTGTTGGACAAACCGGGCCGCACGTCGCTGTATCGATTCGACGATGGTGATCCCTTTTGATGTATAAGGGGACCATGCTGAGGTGGCATATTCTACAAGGGGTCTCACAAGGGTAAGATAGGCTTGCTCCTTAATGGTGGTACTGCATGATGATAACTGAAATTGCGCTGAAGCACGCCTAGAACCTTGTTAGCCTTTTTCTTGACCTCTTCGCACTGGGTGTTCCAGTTCAGTGTGCTAGTGATGACCACACCAAGGTATTTCTGGTAGGAGACCCCCTCAAGCGGGACGTTGCACAGGCTATACTGGAACACGGAAGGGAACTTCTTGAATGTTATCGTCACTTTCATGCACTTTTGGGGGGCGAAAGACATCTGCCAGGTTTCAGCCCATCTTGCCAAACACAAAAAGTTATTTTGAAGATCGTGGTGGTCTCTGACTGAGTTGACACTTCCGTATAAAAGACAGTCATCCGCAAATAACTTAATGCTAGAAGAAATGGTGTCAGATAGGTCGTTAATAAATAGCAAGAAGAGAATAGGGCCAAGTACAGTGTCCTGGGGCACTGTACCTTGTGAAATAAGAATGAATCTGAACGGACCGAGTAAAAAGTACAGAAATATTAAACCTTATTTTGACCCTGATGGTTACAATAAGTCGAAAACGTTCGGCTTGATAATTTTTTTTACAATTGTTTTTTAGCCTTGTATATATAATATATATAACAAAAAAGATTCAGTGATCAGTGACTGAGTTGTAATCGAACGATAAAAGCAAAGCCCCATTTTATTTTTTGCTCACTCATTCATTTATTAATTCATTGATTGATTGATTAGGCTACTGCGATTAGTTCCTTGCATAATTTGGTACAGTAATTGTGTGCTAATAGTTATCAGTCTCTTTCCCTGGAGGGAGGGGAGGGGGGGTACATTTGAAAGGCGGCCTGCATGAGAAGAGAAGGTCGGATGCGTGAGTTGCAAATCTTGACTCTTGCGTAAATTCAGAATTTAATTTACGTGTAAATCTCTTCTCCAACGGTTACCGTTGGAAATACTTGAGGTTTTCCACTAAAGCACGATCACACATCGACTGAAACAACGTGTTTGCATACCCGCCTTTTCGAAATCTGCTCTGAAATAAATAATTTATGCGGCCTGCTCGATTTGAGAAGGCAAGCTTGTGATTGGTGGAAGATCAACAATGTCTTGCCCAAGCGTCCAGGCGCCTTTTAATTCCGGAGGATGAGCGCTGGCCCAATTTACGAAACAGCGTTAAACGAGTTTAAATAGTATTGGGTCTGCAATGTCAATTATCCGTATATCCGTTTATTTATCCAACTATCTGTCCATTCATTTATTTATTTATTTACTTATTATTCTGCATTTCTTACCTCCAGCAATATTTGACCGTTACATATTCTTTCCTTGTTCCAAGAAATGTATTTCCAGATTCCGGATTCCAGATTCCGGATTCTGGCTAGCCTTATAGTGCTGCTCAGATGAACGCCTAGGCATTGTTTAGTATAGGTAATAGCATGATTACATGAGAAATGCAGTGGAACACCGCTAAGACGACCAAATTCTTATGGCTCTTTGATGACCGCAATTCAGGGATTGCACAATAGTCTTCTTTCACTGGATTAGAGTAGAAAGAAAAAAACAATTCCTAATATTTCCTGCACAACAAGTAATTTATTTTAAAACATTTTACACTAAGTTTTAATTACAGCCTGTTAATGTAACCTCACTGTATGCTAAACAGAAGCTCTCAAGCCTCTTAAGTATACATTATCAACGGTCCAGTTAAAAAAATATTTAATAATCTGATGCAGATGATAAGATAATCTGATACAAATTAACAATAACGTGTCAGCAGATTTCATCTACTCTCTTTCGCAGTTCACTGCAAATACCAAGGGATCCTCTCTGTCTGGCAAGTAGAACACTCGTTTTATCTCTTTGCATTCTGCTGCACAAGTCACCGTGGGAATCACTATGACGCGGTCGATTAACTTGAATATCCGTGAAGATATACATGGGTTGGACACCGCCGACGTCTGTCTCCTGATTCGCTCTTCAGTTGCAATGGTGTCCCGAGAGCCATCACTCGCATCCGCAGTGTCGTTGCTGATTGGTTGAGCCTGTACTGATACCGGAGTTGTTGGCTTGCTTTCAGAATATCCATACATAGCGAACAGAGTTAAATGAACGACTAAAGCAGTGTAGACGATACCCTGAAAAGAGAAAAAGAAAAAATACAGAGCAGAGAGAGAGAATCCATGGTTAAAACGTCGGCACTTTCATATTTGATTTGTAATGATAACTGACGTGCGAACAAGGGAATGATTTTCAAACACTGGGTCTTCCTAATCGTGACGCTTGCAGTCATAGTGATTTCAGTGTTTATAGGAGGCTATGCGCTAAATAAGACTAATTTTTTTGTAATAAGAAGGAAATGGACTGTCGTTACAAAGTGTTCCGTTGAGTCAAAGACACCAAATACGAGGCAAGAGAATCGTGTTTTGTACATTAGATCTTAATCGATCTTAATCTACTCTCAGAAACCTTAAATTCTGAAATGATAAAGTTAACGCAGTGGTGCCAAGCTAATAAGCTTTCAATTAATTTTAAAATAAGTAGTTTTATGATCTTCAGGCCACGCCAAAGGAGGCAAACACTTGATTTATCGATAAAAATTAACGCCAATAGTATTGAATGTGTGAAGGAAACTGTATTTTTGGGTGTAATTATTGACGAGCGTTTGTCATGGAAGCCTCACATTCTTACGGTCTCTAGAAAAATATAAAAATCAATAGGCATAATTTACAAATCTAGTTTTTGCCTACCTAAAACCTCATTACGTTCTTTACATTATAGTTTAGTTTATCGTTACTCCATGTATTGTGTTTCATTGTGGGGATCACTGCAACTTATCAATCTAACTTGAAACGTATTCTTATTCTCCAGAAGAAAATCGTTACAATAATATCAAAAGTCCCATATGATGCTCAAACTGGTGCTCTCTTTAAAGATCAGATAATTTCAAAATTCCCTGATATTAATCTACATCAGATAATATTTCCTAATATTATTGTAAGCGTGCTTTGCTTATTTAGTTTATGTGTGTGCTTAGTTCGTTATCTAACGTCTTTTGCGTTGTTTTCCTTACTATTATCTCTTGTCAGTAACTTTGCTCAGACTGTGGGTGGCTCCTCCCAAAATGTTCTGCAATTGGTATAGGATTTAATGGAGCCGAAACCAATTGTAGTATGGCACACATTTTGGGCATCCTACTGATGAACAGTTACGGATTTTAGATATTTTTAGAAGCAACATTTATTTACAGTCTGCCCACTTTGAAGTCATATAGGTAAATTCATGTGTCTTTTCAAAAAAGGTTTACTTCCCAATTACTTTCAAGATATATTTACTCTTACTAATCAGATTCACTTGTAAAACACAAGAAACTCAAATTGCTTTTACATATTTCCTTGTCGAACTAATATTCGAAAATTCTCAGTTCGGTTTCAAGGTCCAAAATTTTTCAACTCGTTAAGTTTGGACATGCAAAATAGCGAAACTATTGGTTTGTTTAGTAAGACTCAAAAGATTCCTTCGTACTTAATCGCATAATCTCTTTCTGGAGTTACATATTTGTTCATAATTGTTTATTTTGTTTTGTTTGTTCTTTTCCTATGTTTTTATAAATAAATACCAAATAACATATTGAGATATTCGTTACTTGAATACCTTATTTTATTATCTGTTATTTTAGAACGCCTTTAGTTTTAAGCCTCTTGGCTTCTCCAGGCATCCTTGCCATTGAACCGCAGAGATAACTACATTAATTATTATTTTAATAACTTAAGTGTTGTAATTATTTATATTCTGTTATATAGTTATACTTAAAAAATATCTTTTAAAACTGTAATGTGGTTGATAGCATAATGAATAAATGAAATGAAATGAAATGTATTTTAATAAATTACACGAAAAAACAGTAAAACTGACTGCACACTTACTTCTATCACTGCCTCCGTATTAGGTACAACAAATCATCGTTTTTTACTTCTGCTTAGCAAATTTGTACTACTGTACACGGGTTAGCAAGTGGTTAACTTGAATCAGTCTAACAACTAAAAAGCACACGCTTGTACACGATTTTAACTAAGATGGCTTGCGTGAATAAAACTAACGCTATTTGAAATTTAAATGAAGCGCGTGCAACAAAGGTAAACTGAAAGAGCCCGCGCGTATGTACGTAACTTTGACAGTTCAGCGAAACACAAAGTGAAAAGGGAGCCAGCCTAGAGCCAAATTAGAAGAATATGGCGTTGACTTTGAGGAGAAAACGTTTTACTAGACTGACTATGGCATTCCTACCCGCTTTCTGTAAACTCACGATAATCATCAGATTTAGGACATTACAAGAGAGAAAAAAACTAGCTGAGCCGATTTAGTTCTATTGAAAAAGTTGGTCTATACCATATGAAACCGAAGACTAAGAACTTTATCGCACCAAAGAGCAATGCAAAAATCCATGTATTACTTACTTACCTTTGATGTGAGGCAATTCATTTTCGAATAATTCAAGATAGATCGAAAAGGTTGTACACTCAAGGTGCTTTGAAGAACACAGAAAAGATTTCTTTTGCTCTTTTCACTCAATGAACTTGTCACTGCACAGAAAGAACTCTCTTTTATAGGTGCAGACTCCATGGGCAGGCTTTGAGTGAGTCGGGAATATATTTAGAGAATTACAGTTCTGTCCATTTTAGAAGTTGAATATTAAGCGAAAAAAATAATAGTTCAGAGAATTGCACAATTCCAGGGTGTTATCTTCCTTTGATGACTGAGAATGTGGATTGCGGAATGATCTCCGCACTGAATTGTTCCTGGTTTGGTCTATTTTGGTTCATATCGTATTTCATTTTTTCTGGTAACCGTTGCATCCTGACTTGCGCACGAGGTCTAGCCCAGATCTTACAATCAATTAAAATTCTCTAAAATGCAAACATTTACTCTTTTAGTTTCCAAGGATATGATCTTAATTTTGTGCGCAACCGCCGACGTCAAAACAAAAACAAGAGTTGTTCCGTTCATCAGGAATCATACGACAAATTCTAAGATCATCTGTAACTGATCAGTTTTTTGCGGTACTAGTTTTGATTTCTTGCTTATGTTCACTTTTTGTTTATTTTATAGTTTTGCAAAGTTGTATACTATTTGTAAAGGTGCCATGAAATAAATGTCCTTCGACGTATTCACTGAGTGCAAAATTTTTAACACTCTTTGAGTTTGAAAGCCGTATCAGGTCGAAACAGTGACGTGACATGGCTAACGGATCCAACAAAGTTAGAACTTCCCATAGTTTATTTCCTCGTGATCACCGTCATCTTTCATGCTTGTGTGGCTATCGAGAGTGGGCGTATAAATGTTAATTGTTCGACTTACAATAAAAGCACAATATCTATGCTACACGGTCTATTTGTGGTGCCAAAAAAAAAAGAAACTAGCTCTTTTGGTTTGAACTCTTTTTTCCTCACTGCAGATTAGGTAAACCGTTTCAACACAGTATCGATAGTTTCTGTAGCTATCATTATTGTTTGGGGAATGTTTCCCTAAAGGTTCTGGACCACATTCCCTAACTATTACTGCACACAGGACATGGTTCGTAAATCACATATTGTTTACTGCCAATCGTGTCAGAAATTTCTAGTTGAAACACCTTAAACCAGTTTACGTTGGCTGGTTAAGTTCACGCTGTTTAATACCCCAACGCTGTTCAAATTTCAGTGTTAATTTATGATAATTGGCTTGTCAAGGTAGTGAAGTTGCTTAATCTTTTTAGTCCGAATTATCTTTGAGTTTTTAGTGGAAACAGCAATCAAAAGTGTCCCCCATGATATCTATCTGTCAATACAGCAAGCCCTTAGAGAAGACCACCTGCCCAGATATGGGAGCGCGAAAAGAGCTCTACCCCAAGGTAAAATCATAGCAAAGCAATCGACAATTTGCCACTTCGAATTAATTTTTAGCAAAACTCGTGGCATGCTCCCAAGAAACAAACGAACTTTGTGGAGGCCTTTCTGGCCTACATGAACAGATAATTATCTCTATTTCGTCATCAAATCAAGAATAAAATTACATAGGTTCCTATCTGTCAGATTTTATTAGTCGATGCATTATGATGTACAGTTAATTTGTACCGAATATGGTTTTCCTTTGTCAAATTGGAAAGGATCGAGGCCGAGCCTCGCACTCCGCCAAATACATAAACATTCGCTTCTTCAGATGTAAATTAAAACTCAGAAACGGAAGTGTTAATCATAGGAGAACATTACACCGGGCACAGCACGGTCAAGTTATACTTGCAGAATATTAACGGTTAACGCCTGTTCAATATTGAACACCACTGTGTTTCGTAAACATATCGTTCAATGACTTGCAACTGAAGGTGACAGGAAATAAGTGGAAGAATGGCTGAAGACGTTGAAAAGTTAAAATCCTCACTATCCTTTCCGACTTCAATTAATTTTCTAAACAAGAACAAGCAGAGGACTGAAACGATAAACAAAAAACACGAAGAGGAAGCATACTTCCTTCAGGGAAAAAGTCCCTTCTGTTCATTACTTTTTCTTTATAAATGGCAACTTAGTTCACACTTCCTCTCTGTCGTGTTGTTTGATCAGGAATGCTCAAGCGTGTTAATTTAGCAGACCTGTTTAACGTTTCTCTGGGATCGGCGCGCTAGTCGAACTTACCCGGAAAAGGATGTTTGTTTTCCACAATCCAATTTTTTTTCCTTTTTTTCTTTTTCTTTTTATTTATTTATTTATTTTACGAATTCAGAATATATTTTTTTTCCAACATGGTACGTCATGCCATTTTCGACTTGAATCCTGCCCTCCGTTCGTTCCTGCACATTGGTCTGATTATATCGATATTATATATGAAGAGAAATTTATCGACCTCAAAATGAAAAAAGTTGACCTCATTTGGGTGTTAGCCTTTTACGGATAAAATTTAGGTCTTTTGACGCTTCAAAAAAATTGCCATTTTGATCACTTATGAAACGGCTCAATTTTGGGGCCATTTGCGACTACCGTTTCACCCTATTGACAACCTTCAGCTGGACGGCTACGAACCAAGTCAAATGGCAATTCGAATCTCTAATAAAATATTAGAATGTAGATCAAAATAACGCAATTAGCATTTATAAAAAGAGGTTTACTTTTGTTGTTTGCATTTTTTTTCATTACAATAAACATAATCACGCATCTTAACATGCCATGTTCTTGGCCATATGCCTACCAATCAAATGTAAAGAGTTATTGAAAATCCTAGTAACAATTTGATAGCAGGAATTAATTCAGTGTCTTTCCTTCAAAATTCGTAAACTTAATGTTAATACAGCCTTCTGGAACCTACTATCGTATCCACTTGACAACCACAACATGGAATATTTACGAAATGTAAATCACAGGGATAAAAAGGCTAAAAACTGTGAAAGCCTAACACTTCCTCTTCTACGAAACTCAAATGCAAACAATAATTCGGCAATCTGACTCAGCTACTTCCGGTTGCTGTTCATGAAGCGAAAAAAGACATTTCCGGGCTCGGAAGCAAGCACAACAATAGAGGAGCTATAAGGCGCCTGGTCAGCCTTTCTTGTTACGTTCTAATTGACTCTTCACACACTACACACCCTGCCATCTCATGGCCAGGCTAACTGGAATTCTAACTGAACAATGTTATAACCGTGTTCTCTATTTTTTCTCCTACTTTGAAGTCAACAATACCTCAATTCACTCATATCCGGTGTGGTCAACCCACCGCTAAAACATAAAAATATATTGAATTCTACGGTGAAAACAGAGTTTCAAGATAATTATGAAATTCGATACTATCAAGATCACGAACCTCCTACAAGTTAGTTATTAGGGACTTTAAGCAACGACCACGGCAACGGCAATGCAACATAATAATAGGTTTAATGAAGAAAAACAATCGTCTGTACACTCTGCCGGTGCGGCATGCATTTTACTTCCTTGGTACTAGTTGTACATGTCCTTGCCGTCGTCCGCAAACTATCAACGTCAAATGACGAAGTTTAAGGTTTTGAGGACAACGCGAGCACACGACAGTGGATCCTTCATCCTGTATCTTTACTTTAATGCCATCTGGTGTTGCCAATCCAGTCCTAGGATGCTCTGCCCACGCTGTGCAACGTGAACAACTTGGAATAATGGCGAGCTGCTAACGTTAGTTGAAGCGACGTCTTTGTTGGTGATCTTTTGCTTAAACTGTTTAGGGCTAGATTACGGAATACCCTCCTCTTAGCATATGAATAGGGTGTATTGTTATCTGTGTCTCGTTCTTAAAGAGGAGGAGGCAATACGCAAATAAGTGGACGGGTATTCTGTAATCGCTCCGAATTTTTAAACTTTGTTTTGGCCGACCAAAATTGCTTTTGTATTCAATTCACAATCATGAACAGCTTGTCCATAAAGTTAATTCGTTTACCAGAATTGAGTTCTTCCAAGTTGCTACTGAGAATCATTTGGATCCCAACAGTTCTCAGAACATCAATATCTCCTCAAACTGTGGATAGACCAAATCGGCTAGCTCAATGTTGTATTCAATTCAAATCTCCCGGGGTTGTTTCCTTTGCTTATTGCATTTGCATTATAATGCAGCATTCACATTGAAAAGATATGGAAATACTTGGAAGAAAACGTTTTCTTCCAAAAGGACTTCAATTGGCGGTACAACATTGAGTAAGCCGATTTGTTGTATTGCTTGTGTATTTTTTATTTTATTATTATTCTTATTATAATTACTGTTAATAATAACTAAGATAATGCACGCTAACTACGATGACCTCGGTGATTATAACCTTTTCCACATTTTAAAACGCTATTTGACGTGTGACTTTGACCCACTTGCGGCTTGCACCTTAGACATGATCACATGCTCCGAGAGGTCTTCCGAAGCGGTTGCATATATTTGAACATGCGCAGGCTGAAATTACAGTCAAGGCCAGAACAGTGTTTATCAATTTGTTGGTATAAATTTAAAAAGAAACAAACAAACAAAAAAACAGAACAAACGTTTTCTCAGTGTAAATAGCTAACAATGACCCTCGTTTTACAATCACATCGTTCTCTGTAGCGTTCCTTTCAGCCCTCTTACCCATTATAGCTAACAAATGATATTTAAACCTAATTGGATAAAATTCGGCAAAGCAGGGTTAGAGCTACCCTTCATTTGTTTCAGGTTCCTTTGCAATATGATGACCATTCATTCATGACCATTCATGATTCATTCATTCATGACCATGTTGTTGACATAATTGCTAATTATACCGGTGGAACACAGACACCAGACCACTAAGAGACATTAAATATAATTCATACTATTTTTGAAATCAAGGATACGTGGAATGTCTTGTCAACAGTTGACTTGTGTGTACTGATCTTTCCTTTAGTCATCGGTTTGACGTTTTCTCCCACCCATGTTATGAATACAAACTTGACTGTTGTTATATCATCAACTACATCTTGCTGGCAAAGGCAAACAAAAAACAAGGGTCAATGTAAGTACAGCACCTCGATAGCTAATCGAGTTGTTCATATAGTGCGAACAAAACCGCGAAGTTTCGATTTTGTTAACTCTTAAGTGATATTTAATGTTCTTGTATGTAAGCACGCTTGATAGTAATACCGGTGTTCTGCTTATTCTTGATGGCAGTGCCGAATCCAAAGAGAAATAACCGAACCCAGCCCCCCAAATGAAAACACTCAGCTACGTTTTATAACGATCCAGTGAAATTAGACGTTGTAAAGAGCCGCGTGGTTCGATCACAAAATGATAAAGGCTTTTTAAACTGAACGCTGCAACTTATAAATGGCTTTGAAAACATACACGTGTCGACTCTGAGTCGACGCTTATCGCTTAGGACAAGTGACGACGAGGAGGCCGACTTTGACGGCGGCGCTGACAACGAAGACGATGACAAAAATTGTACACTGAGAAATAGGTTTGTTGAAACTTTGATTTTTATTGCAGTCAAGATTCTGATGGGGGAAAACAGTTGCTGTGGAAGTTCAGCGTGTTATTTTGGAAGGATCACCTCTGGGTAGAATCGTATTAACTCACCACTCGGAGAATAGCATAAGCTACAATGTCATTTTCAAGCAGAGCCGAAATTCCTTTCAGGCCATCTGTACCTTTTCCAACCAACACAATGGGTTTCTTTGGACTTTTTTCTCCGTAAGAACCAACACACCTAAGAAATGCAAATTGATGTGTAAGGAGGTTTCAATGCCCTTAGCTCTTAACTCAGTTCCACAACAACTTCAGACCCGAAGAAAACAAAACGGCATCACTGAACAGTGTTTTTATATGCACGCAGTTCTATGTAGGAAGCGAATAAATGTACAGAATTAGCTCAACATAACACGCCTTGTGTGGAAATATTGGGCAGATTGCACGACGACTCACAGGAAGTATGAAACAGGTTTAAACTGAGGACTATAAGACAAGTTTACGCTGAATTCATCGTATTTCCAGGGACGCAAACCATTTGTTGCATGAACATGCAAGATGCATTTCGCTTGTCACAAGTTCTCCGTTCATGATTGGCTATACGGGTTTGTTCACCCTGGAACAAACTTTGTAAATCAGTGAAGTGCTCACGGCGCTTGAAAAGGCCATTTCCGAGTTCGCGTCAAAGTCTTTTCAAAGCCAGTTTAAGTGCTAAAGGTTTGTGATGGTAATAAGTTTTACTTTGCATGTGAACAAAACTTATTTTCATAAGAAAGAGTCGCTTTGCATGAAAGGGAGGTTGAAGTGAACTGGGAAATGGCCTAATGCTGGCCCCAAATATGAGCCGTGCGAATGGCAAACGATAACTCAGAATGTGCTTCAAGGGAAGTTTAAATTAACTGGCATTAGAAAGGATAACTTCCAGTAAGAAAGAGCAATTGCAATGTGGTTGTAGCTTGGACTCAGCTTGGACTCAGCTTGGACTCCCAGTGTTACCAACACTCAGATTCTCTTCCGAGCAGGTCGGCATGAGATAACACCCGGGGGAGGGAAGGGGGGGTTCTTTTCCACTCCAAATGAACAACAGAGAAAGAGGAGTAACCAAAACATATCATTCTAGCTGAACTTTCGGGAGAATTTTACCAATTCTTGACTTCGGCACTGCTAAGCTTCACTTGGACAAGGTAATGGGATTCGCAAACCAAGGACAACTTTCAGAAGCCAGGTCTGAAAACGGGTATGGATTTTAGAGGCTAGGTCTGAAAACGGTGTGGAAAATAGGCATGTTTTGGTCCGAAATAGGGTCAGGATTTGGGGAACCGGGCGGCAAATCCCTGTCAAGAATTCCGAGGAGTACCCGTCCTGGGAGAATCACCGGGTGAAACCGCCCGGTGAGAATGAGAGCCCCCATGAAACCAATCTGTTTCACCCGCCCGCTGGTCACTGATCTGGTTTCCCCCGATGTTGTCTCTTGCTAATGGTGATGTTAACTGTGATGTTGGTCATCACAGATTAAATAGGTTCATCATTTCATTCAACTACCGCGGCCTTAACTTCACCATCTCCTTCACGGTGCAGTCTGTGTACAATATTATGTCACCTGAACCTATTTAATAGCCTATGTCCCGCGAGTCTCCTGTAGTTCAGAAGTAGAACATTCGAACTACAGTTTAGTAATAATAAGGCTGTCACAGGTTAGACTCCTGTTGGCGGCACTTGGAATTCTTTTGCCAGTATGCCCGAGTCACCAACGACTGGATGAATTGATATATGAAATGGATCATATATTGAACTGCGGATATGAAATCAAGTGAAACTATGATCGTCGCAGTTATAAACGCAATTGAAGCAATTGCGTAGAGTAGCCTGAAAAAAATTCAGGACTTCAATGGGGTTTGAACCCGGCATCGCGAGGTCACGGGGTCAAACCCCGTTGGAGTCCTGAATTGTTTTCAGGCTTCTCTACGCAATTACTTCAATTGCGTTCATAAATGAGAGGATCATAGTTTCACTTGACCACCAAGCACTGATAAATTCACCATTTTATTCAATAACGTTGTCAAAACAAGACTCAAGCTTTTCCCGATCAAACTAACCTATTACTTAAGGGTTCACTCGTGTCCAAAAATAAGGGCAACAAACGTCACAAAGTGTCCCCCAAACTGTGATTTTCAAGTAAGCAAAAGCAGTTGCATTTACCGTCACCTAAAAATGACCTTAATATAACGCTAACCTAACCGTATTGTTAGAAAATAATACGCACTAGACACTTAGGGCCGATTATAAAGACAGAATTTAGCCGGCGATTAACAAAACCGCGCTCCACGTCAATTTCATTTTGACCAGTGATACTATGTATAGGGTGTTGAATGTCGAAAACAGTGTCTAGAAGGCAAGAACAGAAAAGAAAAGCATTTATCTACTTGAAGCAATTCACTTCTACAAAGGTGCGGAGGTATAATGATCGTTGTAAAGCGCGGTCTAAGTTAGACTTCGTTTAAATAACCGGCCCTTAGACTTAACGGGACACTTCGTGATGGACATCAAACTTGAGCGTGCATCTAGCAGACCTTTTTACTTATACGGCGGTAATCTTAGATTCTGTTGTTCTGCGAAAGATATTATGGGATGCCCAGGGGGCAAATTAACACATGTTGTGAGTACAAATTTGGTTTCCTTTGTAAACTTTCAAGCCACTTTGATTTTACATTCTTTGTTTCACACCATGATTACTCTGAGACAAAGGAAATACGAAAATTCATCTGGTTTGAAAATAATTAAACCAAAACCCAAATTTATACCCACGTTGTGTGTGAATTTGCCCCCTGAGCATCCCATAATATCTTTTTCAGAACAATAGAATTCAAGATGGCCACCGTATCGGTAAAAAGGTCTCGCCTATTACTTGCATTTCTGGACAAAGTGCAGAAAAACCGGTTCTCCTTGAACTGAGCCAACTGCTGAATGCAAGTTTATTGTAGCTTACCAATCAGTTGGTACATCATCATTTCTGACTTCAGCTATTGCATCAATAACAGCAACATCAATGTTGACAGCAACTGCAAACAAACACCACGTGTTAAGCCTCCGGCACACCAGGCGATTTTATACGCCGATCGCTGCGATCGACGATTAAATTCACCGCAATTCGCCTAGTGTGCCCCCTCTGCGATTTTTTTTACGCCCGTCGCAGCGAATTGCTGCACCATTCAACCAATAAGACCTTACGATTTTATCACATGACTTACTACAACTGGCGGGCAAGTCATTTTTATTTTGAGAGACACCTGGGGACGAAAGTAGAGTAGAAATTCGCTGCGATCGGCGTATAAAATCGCCAAGTGTGCCCGTATCACGCAGCGACGAAATTCGCCGGCGACCAAAATCGCTGCGATCGGCCAACAAAATCGCCTAGTGTGTCGCTGGCTTAATTTTAACAAAATAAATTAATTTAGATGATTTTTTTTAAATACACAGCTCAAAGAACAATTAAAATAGAATTTCTTTGCCCACATGACACCGTTGAACTCAGAGAAGAGCATACATGTAAAACAGGAAAAAGCCTCTATCACCATGAGCAAGGATGAGAACCAACAACAAACTCAATCCACATAATTATAGCAAATTAATAGTGTCAACTTTGTGAATTGCCCTGCCACAATATTAGTGGGAGGTGAATGTCATCACCACTGTGAGAACAGTTGCACCAAAACCAACAAGACGCAAGTCAGTGTAAGTCAATTAACATGTGTTCAGTATATATAAATTGCAGCTGCAAAGACAGGTTGATACAATGTGTGTAAACGCTACAGTGGAACTCTGTTGATGATAATAATATTATTTTTAGCAATGGCATTACCAGCACCAGGAGTCTGGAAACTTGCTGCTGCTTTTCCAGTTTTGATAACATTACTACTACTGGTAAAACCACGATCCTGGCACATGAAAAAGAAAACATACATACAGTATTTACGTAATGTAGCAATGACCAAAGGTGATACAAATAAGACCAGCTACATTCAGGGTGGACCACTGGTACACACAAATCAAATACATGTACTTTGCTTGCATTAAACATTCTCACCAACTGCCCTTGAGTCAGGGTACTACAAATTAAACAGCATTTATTATATCTCACGCCCACTTGCTTCAGAACAACCTCACTGGCATGACCAAAATTAATGCATTTTTATATCGCTTTTAAGGGAGCACATCACATTTACCATGTACAGGCCTTCTCAATAAGTATGATCTGGTTTGGTACCTATGAATTGATGACTTTCATGTTTAGAACAATAAATTGAGAATATTCATTATGAAAAGTGTTTTGGATGCATCTCTCTTTTCAGTCTGTTTCAATGCTTATTGATGTTGATACAACTGCACTATTGTCAGACTAACCTGTCTTTGTGCCGCATCTGTCACTTCAAGTACTTTGTTTGTTCTCCCACTTAATGGACAAAATAATGAAAACAATATTATCTTGTCATGGAAAAAAAATACTCTAAAATAAAACCAGTAAAACTAGAAGGAAACAATGGACCTCTTTAGCTTCCTTGTTAGTTTTCCCATTAATATTTTCAGACCGTGTGACTCATGCTCTGGGGAACTGTTTATTCTAAATGTTACCATTGGCATGCTAGCAGGAAGGAAAGAGAAAAAGACAACAATTCCTTTGAGACTGTAAGGTGATCTGAATTGGGCAATTTGCATACAGAGCTAAAGAGGTCTATTAAGTAGGTACAGCTGCTGTATAGTGGTTTTGTGGATTACTGACTACTCAGGTTTAAGCATGTAAATATACATTTAAAAATAAAAAGCATGCTGTAATACAACACACATATTTGTTATAAAGCTGCAGGTGTTTTTGCCTGCTACAGTGTGCCCATTCATTGGCTAGTTCTTGGTCACATGACATCTAACAATGAAACTGCTTACTGCCAAATTCCATGAGCGGGCAACATTGTGAAAACTATGACGTTAAACGGGAAAAAGTTCACTGTTACCTGTGAAATGTTGACCGCTGTTGGACGTGATCAGAGTGTGCAGTTCCCCTCGGGACCAGTCATTAATGTTAAATATCAAACTTGTACTCAGCAATAAATCATATCACAGAAATGCACTAAATCAGGTTGAGGCAGTCTTAGGACACGATAGGCCACAGGCAAAAGTGTATCACTCACTTAAAGCTGAAACTAACCTTTGGTCTGATAAAAGTTTCATCATCTCTTCCTCTGTCAGGTCTGCTTTTTGTCCCGTCTCTATTACCAGGTGATTGGGCTGAAAAAAATGTGCAGGGAAAGTCACAAATAAACTTTTTTATCCATAACTTGATACCAGTGCATTGCTGGTTGTTCCAATGTCTTAAGGAAAGAAACAAGCACTTACATTATTTTATAACTTACAATAATCAGTTTTAGTATAATTTTCAGTGGTGAATATAAGAATTCAGTGTTATATTCACCGCGCTACCCGGTGAATATAACATTTTGGAGGCGTAGCTGCTAAGCTAAGCAAGAACTTTTCATGCCTTTTTATCGTGTTTTAGCAAGTTGTTTTGCACTTTCTTATATTCACCCCTGAAAATTATACTAAAACAATTATTCGCCAAAGGCTCATTGAATATTAACCGCTTACTAACCGAGCGCAAGGGCCGTACTGGGAAATATTGGCCTGAGGTCGTGGCAGTACGGACTGTCACAGTACTGCCGAGACAGAGGGCCAATATTCCCCAGTACGGCCCGAGCGGTTAGTAAGTTGTTTATTATATGGCACTCTGTTTCTGATAGTAAAATGCACTTTCGGTGGGTTGCACTTAAACTCGCTTGGAGAATGTTCGTCTTCTCCATCCATCTTTGAAATTTCGGAAAAATTTCAATCTTTTTAGCTTCTTCTGGTAGTTTCACTGTGAAGAATGACAATATTCATAGTTTTTTTTCACTGTTTTGGTTGCAAATTTTGAGTTTGCCGGCTTTGCTCCAAAACAAAAAAACACGGGTTGGACCATTTCCATGGAAACGGTCCGTACTGCAAAATCCTGACCGAGAAAGAACCAATCGGAGCACAGGGATTTGGCTAAGACTGGCTTTGCCAAATAATAATGGGGAATATTTACCTCGACTACGTGGTAAATATTGGTAAATATTCACCAATATTCACTTCGCCTTCGGCAAATAATTGTTAATTGTTTTTTGTCTCCTCAGGAGACCACAGTGTAATAATTACTCAGTGTCAATTATGGAGAGTAAAGGTTTCTACAATGATGGAACATGAACAGCTTTAATAAACAACAATCAAGATGGCAGCTTGCCTGACATACCAGGCCATACAATTATCAATACTAACATCATGCCAATGGTATTTAATTCCCACTGATGCAGGTTTAATAAGAAACTCAATATCAATAAAATTATTGTTTATGACAGTTGTGGAATGTGTAAGACATATTATTATAAATAAATTATTTAGAACAAAGATCTCAGTCAAGATCTTGATAATTTTGAAATGATCAATTTATCACCAATGACACAATACATTAGGGTAAAAAAAAAAAAACCTAAGTACCCCTAATAAGAGTCAAACCAAATTATTGCAAATTGCCCGTGCGCTTTTTCCCCCGCTTTGAGCAAGTCACAATTGGTTGAATTGCTACAAATTTTGATCTGAACATTTGCACCTCAGATTGGTTGGAGTAATTACTTTCGTATTGATTTTATGACACTCAATTGAAAACTATTCTACCATAAAATTCAGTTTCCTTAATTATGTAATTACAATAAAAATTATTATTATATCACACCTGAAAGTGCTCCTGGACACTTCCATGCACAACACCAAACTTGCCCTTTTTGCTGAAAGGGACACTTTCTCCAATCCAGTGAACATAAACAAATTTGACAGTTTTTTCCACATAACTGTCTACCAACTCTTCCAAACGAACTGTAAAAACAAATCATGCCTTTTCATATAACGATTACTCAAATTGCTGAATAATCTAATGGTACTAACAGTATTTAAGTTTTGGGGTGGGGGGCTTTGAGGAATTTAAAGCATCCCTCAGTCATGCTATTTGTAGTTAAAACAGTTTTCTCACCATTGTACAGTAGTCTGTCCTCAGTCTATAACTGGGTACTACTCATCTGGCATCATGCTGAGGGCATTACCCTGCGATGGACTTACATCTTAACAATTAATGGCCAGGAAGTAGCAATTGTTCCTTCAGGCTTCAGAAGAAGCTAAAGAAATCCTGCTTATGTTAATTGCCACTATAATTATTATCAATTTGCCTTTTGTGTGAAATTATTGAGTGGTTGTGATCCACACATGATTGACTGTTTGTACAGTCCCTTATAAAAATGCCAATGTGTATGTGATTTGATTCACTAAATGTTTCCCCTACCCAATGCATACATGACTTCATTATCTTGAAGATAACTTGTCATTTCATTGGCACCACCACTTCCTTTTGCTTTACAACAAATAACATTTGGGTTGCTATCCCAATGTGCAGCCAGCACCCTGCAAAATAATAAATTTGTGTGCATTTAGTGATGACGTATCATAGGAGACATTAATGTGGTACATAGAAGTGGCACACGAGCTGCTTATTAAAGCATGGCAGAAGTGACATCATGTTATGAGATGCCTGCATGCAGACTTGTAATAGATAATAATAATAATAATATTATTATTATTATTAATAATAATATTATTAATATTATCATTATTATTGCCTATTATTAATATTAATATTATTAATTAATTTAATATTAATAGTAACAATTTATTATTTAATTTATTACTTATTATTACAATAATTATTATTATCTAATAATAATAGGTAATGAACATTGAAAATGCATGGTCAAATAATTCAGCTAAATTATGTCTCCGCGATATTAAGGCCTGGCTAAACTTGGAAACATTGTTGCAGAGAGATTGTTGCAGACACAAATGATTCCCAGTTTGGCTGCTCAGGAAACATTGTTGCGGACGCAAATCTTGCTTCATGGACAGAAAAAAATGTTTTTGAATCAGATCAAAAACATTTTTGCTTCCCAGACATACATTTTGCTTGCGAAACAAATGTTTCCCAGTTTAGCCGCCCAGGAAACATTAACTCTACTAAGTTCCCAGTGCTGCTTGAGGAAGGAGTTCCCTACATGTAGCAATGCAGTGGTAGTGACAATAGGTTTAGGTGAATTCCAGTTCAAAACCAGAAAATGGCAGAGAGCGAAGTGGACCTTACAATTTCAGTATGAGTCAGACAATTGTTACCATTCTCGTTTCTTAAAGTATCCATTTTCTGTGGTCGCCAACTTGGCAACCATTACTTTTTCTGTATCAAGTTGCAGTCGTCACAGCTTGGAGCGTTGAACACAAAAGGCAGCAATTTTCCTCTTGCAAGACGTAAATGTCACCATCTTAATTGAGACATTTTGCAACATTATTATGTGCATGTAAGCTCTGTCCCGGATCTCTTCTGACAACTATTCGCAGTTTGCCTCCAAAACAAATGTTTCCTAGCTTAGCCACCTGAGCACCAATCCCAGGGCAACAGTGTTTCCACAACAATGTTTCCTAGTTTAGCCAGGCCTTTACACATGCTATGACGCAGAGTGTCAGGCCAATTCAACAATTCAGGGTGGGCTTTCCTACTACATTTGATTACCAAGGCTGGATTTGATTACCAAGAGAAGTAATAAACATCTCACTATTAAACTTCATTTTCTCATTCTTTTCTGTGAGTTATAGGACCTTGTTTTTTCCTCTTGAATTCACTGCCATCATCACCGGGCTTCACACTTGGGTTGTAAATTGAAGTGGAAAAAATGTGGGCTGGAACGTCCAGTAAGGCCCAGCTCTAACTCAGTTAATATTTAACAATTATTCGCCAAAGGGGAAGTGAACATTGGTGAATATTGCCCAATATTCACTGAACCTGAGGCGAATAATTGTTTTAGTATAATTTTCAGCGGTGAATATAAGAAAGTGCAAAACAACGTGCTAAAACACGATAAAAAGGCACGAAAAGTTCTTGCTTAGCTTAGCAGCCGCGCCTCCAAAATATTATATTCACCGGGTAAAGCGGTGAATATGACACCAAATTCTTATATTCACCGCTGAAAATTATACTAAAAGGAATATACTTTACCATCATTCTATAACAACAGTAATACTGATGGAGAGATTGGGTGGGGGGGAGGAGTTAAAGACCCAAGCTTGATGCTCCCGATCCCCTTTACAAACATTCCCATTGGGTTATTCCATGGGTATCAAGTGTCTCACAGAAAGCTACAAACAAAGAAATTCCAATCATATTTGAAACAAATTGAATTTCTCAATCCTGTGTTAATTTTTGCTATTTCTAATCAAAATGTACCATCGAAAATAAATTAAAATTTGAGATGATGTTTCAATAAAAGAACAAACCACAGATCACTAATGAGAAACAATTCCAACAAAGGTCAGACTATATAGTTTATTTATAGATTAAAGTTATTAATCGGACGAAATTTCTACACTGTAAGCTTATATTAACTTATTAACTTATTAACTTTGCAAACTTTAAGACAGATACATGTAGAACTTAAGGAAATATTTCACCCTTCACTCGCATTAGTGATACAAACTCTTCCCTCGCGGAAATGTAAAGATTTGGGATTATAACCATAACTTATTACAGGAGGGATTTGACGAAAGGAATGTAACTACAGTACTGAATGCATCCAGTATGTCCAGCATACTGCCTTACAAATCCCTTCGATCTATCAAAGAATATTACCAGTTTATAGACGATTCATCACTCCTGACATCTATCAAAGCGTCCTTGAAAGAACCGTCATCTTTCACTTCTACTTGCGTGGACATGTTTTACGATCTGGACCAATAATGAGAGCATAGATGTTTTTACTTTTAGGTCAGACGACTGCTCGTGAACTTGAGGTTGAATTGAATTGAGACCGCCCACATTCTACCGTACGCTTACGTATTTCAGCCACCTTTACAACAAATCAATATTTTTAGTGACATCGCACAAACTAAAAGACAAATAGACGTTAAAGAAATCATCAACTTCACTCACCAACCTTCGATACCGCTCAGAATCCCCAACAGTGAATAGGCCAGCGCTGTGAGAGGAAATATTAGCAAGGATCTGGGGCTGAAAACTGTCCCCATAGCGGAACTGAATATATCTTGACACTCCTCTTCCGGTATGTCACGCATTACCAACTTCGCTTTATACTCCAACATATTTCGAATGTTTATTTCCACAAAGAACTATTGGCTATAGATCGTTTTCACTGTCACGCAATAAAAATATTAAATCGAAAACCATCCAGTGGAAAAAGCTAAGGAATTGTGATGTTATAGAAGATAACTAAGTTAGACACTTCTCCAAGTTTTAGGCCTGTGCGTTTTCCGAAACCTCAGATTTTCGTCGAAATGTTTCGCACAAATTTGCAGAGCGCAGTATGAAAACGCCATGTTGGTGTACCTCCGTGGTACACCAATATGGCGGCCGGAAAGTAGTGTAAACATCTGGAGCTTACTTTGGCCATCTAGGCGACTGATTATCAGTACTGACCAAGCAAGCATTTACATAAGCACTTTTACTAATGTTCTAACTTCTAAAAAGGCTCAAAATCATGAGATAAGTATATATTTTTCAACAAACTCGATCTTAGCCTTGTGTCACGCACCTCTCTAACTCTGAAATTCAAAATGCTCTGGTTTCCAAACGAAGCACGCTATTGAGCTGTAAAATTGTAAACACATATAAATATACCCCCTCTTATGCCTGATGCGGATAAAAACTTTCGTGGCTCTTTAGTTTTGGATTTTAGAAAGTGATGACGTCATGTGAAAACGATCTATTGGCTACAATCTAATTGGCGAAGGTTCGGAGCGCGTGTGTGTGTGTGTGTGTTTTGTTTGTTTGTTTGTTTTTGTTGTTGTTTTAAATCTTTCTTACTTTCTTTTCCACCCTTACTGAAAGAAGCTAGATCCGTACGTAAACCCCTCTCCCCGCCACAATTGTACTCTTTCGGTCCTTTTGCTACTTTTTACAGCCAAGAACAGGCTGTGCTGGGTGAAGGCTATCATTGGTTCTTGTTGTCGTTATGAAAGAAGGCGATTGTTGTAATACTTAGACCTGTGGGGTCCCCACTAAATATGCGGGCACCTGACTGAACTGTGCGGGCCACCCTCGAAACGGGGGTGCATGTGCGTTGTGCTGAACCGTTTGGTACTCGTAGCTGTTACTTAAGTTTTCATGCTCTTTAAAACTAGTACTACAATTTTGTTTTGTTTTGTTTTGTTTGTTTGTTTGTTTTTTCATGGTATTAACTTACGTTTTTTTTTTCCCTTACCCTCCCCTTTCGCGATCAACGCCCCACTCTTCCCTTTACAACCCTCCAAATCAGCGTCAGGCTCAGTGCCGCTCCTGGATGTAACACCCCAACAACGCAATCAATCAACAAAGTTTTATCAGCTTTTTTATTCCTCCATGTATACTAATTCTTACTGAGCTACAATACCGACATAATTATGTATATGTAGATAGATAACTTATGGACCTGGTAAAAACGAAAACAGCTTGAATTGTCCTATGCATGCAAAGTTCAAATTTATCCGGTAAAATATATTAACCAATAAATAGCACGAGAGCTGACTGAGACAAACATATTGCGAGGCAGGAATAAATAGCAATACAAAATTATATCTTTATCTAAGTTCTGGAAAAAAAAAAAAAAAAGAGCATGTTGTAGTGAGTCTAATAGCGTACGTTCTTAGCTTTTTTTTAGTGAAAATATACGTATGATAGATATGAACTGAAACCAAAACAAAAACAAAATACCCTGTTGTGGTGCACGTTCTTCGCTTTTATTATCAGTAGCTTTTAAATACTTATGGCCCGGGATGGCCCTAAAATAGATTTAGTTTGGCAGGTCATTAGTATCTAAATATTGGGATAGAATTATCATATTGCAACATATTTATGAAAATGGCAGCCCAAACTCCAGTTTTGTGTTTGGAATATCACGTCATTTTGTCGTTTTTAGTGATGTTCTGATTTGGTGCTCGAAAAACTTCGGCAAAAGCTCATGACCAGAGACCATGAGGTGTTTTCGTTTTCGTCAGTCCAGATCAATAGATATGTTTTCATTAAAGACAAATATGATTTAAAAAAAAAACGAATGGTCACTGCGCAGCTATTACAACCATTCAGCTCAGAAATCAATGGATTAAACTCAACATACAATAAAAACAATGGACCTAACCGTGTAATGCCAATGAGATAATTACTCTTGATTTTCCAAGCTGCCGTAAATTGGCAGGCACAGCCCTTGTGGAGGGGCTTCTGAACACTGTTTTCGAACATAAAATGCACTGGCTACCAGTCAGGCTCCTTCAAGACTCTCCCTTCATGATGAGACTAAGATTAGAGAAATCAGTACTTAAATATTATTGGCTTTGATAGGGTTCCAACCGTTTCTCTGTTTCCCGTCGTTTTTTCGTCTTGGCTCAGTTGCGATCCGTCTTTAGTCGGCTGTTTCACAGATCCGTGGTATCGACTATGACTTTCAGGAACATAGCATCGTCTCTGACATAGGCGTGATTGTTTAGTTCGGTGAGAAGGCAAAAGGTCGGGCAGCCACTTGGGATGTTCATTTCCCTTCTCGGTCTCTGGAAAGATGAGCTGCTTGGATCTGGCCTGAAGGCATCGATCACGTGCTCCACGTTATTCTGATCAAGTAGCATGAATGTGACCTTTTGTGTGAAAGGCCAGCGAAGTAATGCGTCATACTCACTGCGCATGACTGCAAAGAACAAGGAGATGTGTGTCCCTTTACCCATGCCGTCTCCATTTAAATAAATTCGCGCGCACATTTTGTATCCGTAGCGGCCGGTGTAAAAGCAAGGACTGTAAAAAGATGTCAGATTCCCAGAGATTGCATCTTGTCGTCTGCGCGCGAAGTCCGAAATTTTCCATATCAAGACTCCATCATGACTGGACAATTGCTGTTGTCCTGTAATATCCTCCAAATTACTCATCACCACATTACGTAGGGCCAGTGAATGGCTCATAGATTCGAACTGCCTCTCAAGTCGATTGACTGTTCCATTGGAAGCCTCCTGTCTTTTAGCTATGCTGGAAACCTGGCGCTGAAGTTCTTCGTTGAGTCTATTCGCCTCAACAAACAAAAGCTCTAGATCGGCTATTTTTGCTTCTCCGTTGTTTAATTTCCGTGAAAGCTCCGTGGTTAACCCTGTATTTTCAGCAGATGCTCCACCTGAAAAACTGTGCTGCCTTTTGCTCTCCAACTGTTGTATTCTCTGTTCTTGCTGGGCTAATTTTGATTTGACTTCTTCATTCTCATTCAATAAATCTTCCACCTGTTTAGCAAAACGTTCCAATTCTCTTTGTGATGGAAACCTGACCCCATTCATGGTCACCTGACTTGAATCCCGCCTATTCCTTCCAGCCCCCGAGAAAAGTTGCATAACAGTTTGAAAAAGAAGCATCAGATGGCAAGTTGTATTTGTCTGTTCGTGAAGTTTTCTCTCTTGCATTTTCATCGTCTGGAAGAATAAAACGTAATGTAAATTAACTAGGTATAGCAGAGACTGAGCAGGAATGGCACAGAGGTGATAGCAATGCATTCACGGTGATGTAAATGATTTTTAATTATTAGCCACTAGTCTTAGCAATTTCCGGATTGCGTTACAAAGATAGGGCAATAAGTATATAATTTCAAGAGATCAGTGGAGCTTTTGCAAAGTGTTCGTACACGTTGTGAATCTATAAGAAAGAACCGGAGAAAAGAGGTATGATTAAGTCATTTCTTTTGCATGCTCTATGTGTTGTCTTTAGGTAGTTTCAATTATTTTTTCTTTACTTTCCACAAGTCAATTATTAGCTCTTCGCCCACGCCATTTGTTTCCACAGCTTATTTTATGCATTATGGATCTTGCGATTGAATTATAGCTTCATAGATACTGTATTTGTAATTATTCACTTTTTCAGTTTTTAGGTGATTCCAAGCCACTAATAAAAAGTTTTAAAAGGAGAGATTGGTTTTGCTTTGGCGTCCCAGTAATGGCTTTCTCCGGAAAGTGAACTTTGTTCTGAACACCTTTACAGGTGATGATTGCAAAATTGACATTTCCAAACTTCAATTCGATCTGGAACGCAAAGACGAACGAGTTCTTATGAGCTCATCGGTGCTCCGTGGGTTAACCGGCAAAATAACATTTTAGAGAAAACTGAGAAAAAGGGATCAAAGGTTCAAGACGAAATTCTTTGTAAGGAATTACCATTTACCTTAGTCTCAGAGCACCCAATCTGTTTCCAAGGACAATGTGTCTTAATTTCTTCACAGTCTCCGCTCATTGGGTCGATGTGAGCAGCCATCTGAAAAATAACGAGATTTTCATGAAACGTTCTGGAGCTCAACTGAGTGATTAACTTTAATCTGCGTATTCCACATTCACTAAGGCCAAGTGCATTTAGGCAACCAATACTTAATCTTGCATGACAAGTTGACTCACTGAAGGTGCGTTTTTTAAAAACGACTTTTGTTACTCAGTTTTAAATGATACAAGCCATCTACATGAGCTACTTACAAACATTTCACATCAGTAAGAGATTTTTAGTTTGTCTTTGATAGGTTAAATTCTTCACAATGCAAAGAATGCAAACCTAAAGAAGACTTCTGCGACCAACATCATGTCATATTGGTTGGAAATAAGTGCCTGGCAGCCTTGCTATACCGCGTTACGGGCGCAACTCTTGCACAGTTTCAAACACTGAGTACAAATTAGTTAACCAAAGCCTTCAATTTCAGCCTCTAATCAAAGTTCTTATAAAACGATTCCTACTAAGATGTAATAAAATCAGTAAACAATACCAGCAATGGCAGTTTGTCGCCGCTTACCTGAGCACGTGGAATACCTTCCCTCTTACATTCTGTGCAGGCAACTAGTACAGATGGACAGTCAGTCTCGTGATGTTCCTTAATTACGTAAGAAAATAAGAATTGCGCATTGTTAATTAAGGATTGCAGCATTCAGTCTCAACGGAAACGCAATTCGATCATTCATATGGGAACGCAAATAAACAGAGATAAGCCACAATTGCCAGTCTCGTACTCTTTAACTCCAAAGCATTCTCCGGTGGAACACTTGACTTAAAACCAGTTAGGCCCAGGAAGAACTAAACTGTAAGTGCTTTGGCCTGGTCTCTTTACAATACACCTCATATTAACATAGGATTAGAAAACCTGACTTGATGTCCTAGTTATATTAAAAAGTTCTAATTATATCTACACGCATCCACTGGTCTTGAGTTGAATGTAGAAAGACGACAATTATTATGCTATGGTTACCTTCATAGCTGCAAACACCACCGGAGATTCGCAGTAATCACATTTTTCCATCCTGTAGTGACAGACCTTTTCAAGATGTTCTGCTAGAGTTGCTCTAGTCACCAGCTGACCGCATTCTGTGTGCACGCAGGGTACATGGGCAAATTCACACTCACCATCATGAGCCTGACATGAAAACAATGAGGTTTAAAAAAACTGCACAACAAACGAAAGGTTTTATTGAGTTCATTTCAAACGGCAGGAAATGACATTTCTAGTGATCCCGCTACTTTGGCCAAAAACCAATACATATTACCATTACCATTTACCATTAACCACACCACTACCAATGTTAGTAGTAGTAGTAGAGTAGTAGTAGTAGTAGTAGTAGTAGTAGTAGTAGTAGTAGTAGTAGTAGTAGTAGCAGTAGCAGCAGCAGCAGCAGTATAGTAGTAGTAGTAGTAGTAGTAGTAGTAGTAGTAGTAGTAGTCGTAGTAGTAGTAGTAGTAAAAGTACTAGTACTAGTAGTAGTAGTAGTACTCGTAGTAGTTGTACTAGTTGTTCCTTTGCAAACTTTCTGCGCATGTGTAAGCACGGATCAATCTTATTGAAGCTTTACCCGTGCTTTCAATTTGGATATCTGGATCTGAATCTTCACATTTCCAATCGAACACAAAATCCAAAAACGGATTTCACGGCAGATTTTCGTAATTGAAATCCTTCCCCGAAATGGATTTCAATTTTAAAAAAATCTGTTATGAAATCCGTCTTAGGATTTTGTTCTCGACTGGAAATCCGAAAGATCCGGATTTTATAAGATCTAAATCCAGATTTCCCAATCGAAAGCACCCTCAGCCTCTGTACTGAAGTTTTCATTCATGAGTTTTCTGGCGCCGGGAACGCTATCACTTCTGTTGTGTCGAAAATCAGCTCAGCCCAAACAAAAGTTAACTTTAAATCTCTTATTACCTCTCGTTTCCTAAGCTCGCCTTCCCATTCACAGCCATGTTCATAGTTTTGGCAGTGGACCAGCAAAGACTGAATCTCACGTTCCACAAATCGATCGTAGAAAATCTGGAATATAAATAAACAGGACCGTAAAAAGAACAACGTTGGAATCTAGTCAACGATTAGTGCTGAACACAATGCGTGGAAATTGAATAGACTAAATGACCTGTTCTTTTAAAATCACTGTTCCATCAATCACACACTCTGCAACCTCCCGGCTGAAATCACAAAGGAATAGAAGAATTCAGACTGGACAAAATAATTTAAAGAAGCTACAGAGAAGTAGCTTCTTTAAACTTTACATGGCCTTTTGTCTGCATGAACTGATTATTCTGCTATAGGATTATATTCTTGTAAAAACTGTCCTACCTCAGCATTACATCCACACAAGATTTACAGTATCTGTGGCCACATGCTATGGTCTGCACAGCCTTTCTCAAAAGTCCCTTGCATTTGGGACACAAATTCCTTTCGTCGATTCTTGATCGATCGATCACAGCTAAACTGTATCCAGGCATAGCAAAACTATGAAAAAGAGACAAAAACGAGTGATAATTCACAGTCACTCTGTTGCTTTAAAAGTAAAGCAAGAATACTTTTAGCTTCGTCAGCAAACTGACGTTTCTCAGTCATACGTGCAGGTATGCGGAGAATCCCGAAAGGGCTGACTTAATGGTGAACGACTCCCAATCTTCTCGTCAAAGTTCGTCAAATGTTTGCTATAATAATGTGTGATAGTAATGTGTAGTGAATTATCCTTACGTGGATATAAGCAAAAAACTCTTAATTCTCGTCATTAAACTGCCCAATAAAAAAAGTGACGTAATTATTAAGGTATTATAAATAATTACCGTTTGATCTGATGCAATATTATAAACACGCACAAATATTTCCTATAAAACTAACTTAAAACTGACGTTAATACGTTACTGACAACGAGCTGAAAGGAACATCGTGGATTCAAACTAAACAATTGCAACATAAAAGGATAATCGTAATTGTGCTCACGTTCTTAACCTACTTGGGGAAATACAAATTACGATTTCCTTGGGAATGCGTGGTAAGTATCGGTTATCAAATGGTGATGAGCGAAATTAGGGAATAATTTCATGCGCGTTTTGTCCCAAATCAAATCATTATTTTGATTCTGGACAAAACGCAACTGAAATTATTCCCTAATTTCACGAGTATACCATTTGATTACCGATTAATATTATGGGTGACAAATTACGCTCACAAGACGCCATTTTGGCACCGTAGGAAAAGTTGCCATGGGAACATTGTAATTTCAAGTGAAACTATGATCCTCGCAGTTATTGTAATTTCATATGTGAAATTAAAAATTAAACCTGAAATTTCGCGCCAAAATTAAGAAGTAATTTGTCACCCATGATTACAACAATAATCTAATGCAGTAAATCCATGACAAATTGATACAGTACTACAAACAGTAAATCAAGTGATTGGTTACAAATATGATTTCTTCGATTCCGGCGCGATTCGGTGATAAAACTTCCCACCTAATTATTTTAATTGAAAGTTTAGAGATTACTGGTTATTAAGATTACTAATTAATTGTATACACACGAAATGTCCACGCTCTCATCCAATGCTTGGTACACGATTGGCTCGGTATTATTTCTTCTTGTGTACCCGCTTTTAAGGCTCAGTTATCTGTTCACTTGTGCATGGGTCTCCTCCTATCCCGAAATGATCTGAAGAGTTTTATCCGTCAAATAAGAAGAAAGCCATCCGGTCACGGATTTGTCAGGTCTGATCGTTAATAGTCCCATTTTAAATGTTGATAGTTTGTTGAAACGTCCGGTTGGGGAAAACGTACTAGGCCAAACTTTATTTTCGTTCAGTGATGAGTAAAACACAGTTATGTCCTAGGGAAATTACCTTTTCTTACTCTCTGCTGTCTCGACATTAATCAATGTTTGGGTAGACACTTCAATAAAACGGTGAACGGGTGTTCAGCTAGAGCAAAAGTTTAGAGCCGTGGACGGAACAGTCGCGCGACCGAAACCGTCAAATTGAAACTAAAATATATCAACAGAAAAGGCTGGTTTTGTCTGAGGACCTGATCCAAAATCGTTTAGATAAGGATTTTCATTTTGCGGGTTTAAGAGCCGCAACAGTTTATTCAGTATCTCAGTTTTTCTAACGAGCATCTCTTGAGTGCTCATCAAGGTTTTCGGGTCTAAATACACTGTTACACTTAATTACACATACATGCAGTCAAGACTATCAATTAATCACGGATAGGCAAAACTGAAGAATGAAGACACTGATACGCGTTGCGAGTTGCGGCGTACGACATTGAACTTTGTCAAAAATTAAGGTACATTTAGTGCCAAACATTTCTGTGTAGAATAATGCTAGTTTTCCTTCTTCATCTGCAGTTTGCCGTTATAGCGCGAAAACGACTTAAAATAAAAATAAATGAATAAATAAAAACTTCTCGAAGGTTTGAACCCAGAGGTCATATCAAAACTTGCTTGTTGTTGATGACATTTCCTCACTTTTCGACAACCTGAGCGGAAAGTCATTTGAGTGTCAGGCCGCAGTGTTGACTCCCTGCAATGACCGGCACTTTTGCCAGTCCGGTTCTGTTCCAATTTCCCGGTGTGTTCTACATTGTGAATATTTTTCTATTTTTAACAGTTGTAATTATTTTGGGGGAAGCAAATGGCAATTGAAGTGCGCGGTAAACAAACACTCACCCGAGAAGTCTGCTCCTTGTCGAAGTTTGCGATTGAGTGAGAAATTTGTGTGACCGACTTGGCAACAGATATTCGTTGCTTGCCACCTGAGGATTCGTTATTACTCAGAATAATTTTCTTTTTGTCCAGCTTTATAATACAACTTAAAAGGCGTTTCAATTAACTCAGCCGTGGGCGACGACAGTTTTAAATCAATGTATCCGCTGTTATCTGATGATGTCCAAGACTAGATCAAGACTAATGAATGCACTCTGTAACGTTCTGCCAGTCAGTGGCGAATCCAAATGTATAGTAGAGCAATATTTAGTTCTAAGTTTGTTTCAGGCCCCTGCTTTGTCCACAACATCTTTCTACAAGATATTTGGATCTTCAGGGAAGGGAAACCACCGCAGGAAATGACATCATCAAAAAGTCATCGTTCTCAAGCATTCAAGCAGATAATGCATATTTGAAGCGTTTGCTGTCTTCGCTTTTGTCGTTCGAGAATTTTCACTGTGAGGCTGTCGGGCTCTGAATAGCACAAAATCATACAAGCTATTTCCGGTGATTTTACATCCAACCAAACTGGTGGCAGCCAACGATGTACTAGCTGGAAATCTGTCGATGCCTCAAGAAAACAGTCTGACTTCTGTTGTCCTGGGTGCAGTGGCGTCAGCTCCGTAGATGGAGAAATCCGTGACTCTCGATCTCAAGGAACGGGACTCACAGATTCCATGCACAAGGTTGGGTTTACGACAGGAATATTTTGCAAGTTGCAGGTTGCAGGTTGCAGGTTGCAGGTTGAAATTTAATTATAACTGGAAAACCGCTGACAGTTATAATAAAAGTACAAGCGGTAGACTTACCGTGACTGTTACATGACGCTGTTTACGCTGTTAGTTGTACTTATCGATCGACAAGCCGAGACGACCACGCTCAACAAATGTTTCCATCGATTTTAGATTTGGCTCGGGTCTTCCTTCAACAACAGAAGATTGCCATCACAAATAAAGCAAATAAATAAAGAAATGAAATAATAATATAAGATGTTAACCGACGGAATATTTTAGCACAAGCTCACTGTGCTTCCATTTTGGTACTCAGAGGGAAGAAATCAAATTCAGCAGCTATTTCAGATGATATTTCAGATTGCAGGGTTAAAATCATAGGAATATACTCTCCTCCCATCGCTTCGGCCGGTTTGGCGTTACTGAGCGATCGTAAACAGCGTCTTGTAACAGTCACGGTAAGTATACCGCTTGTACGTTTCTTTTACCTGTCAGCGGTTTTCAAGTTATAATTAAATTTCAACCTGCAACCTGCAACCTGCAAAATATTCCTGCCGTTGGGTTTATTGAGTTAACTCTGTACAGCGATCCCTCCTAGTAGGATGTATTTGGGCGAACGCTCTGTACTAGGTTCTGAGTTTACAGCAATAGTCGGTTGTTCCCGTCGAATTTCTGCGAGTCTTATGAAATTTAGGCATACTTTTTTCAGTATTTAAGGGTAAGATCACGTGACAACTAAAGGAAAGCTATTATGAGGCCTGCCAATGAGGGGTTCTGGTGTCACTTTGTCGCTTGTTTTAGAGCCAGCCCGTCATCAGTTTCGTTACGGGCAGTGTCGCTGTCGTATTTCGTCACTGTCGCTGTAACAAAATGTCGCTCTTTTTCTGTCAGTTCCTATCAGCTGTCGGTGTTTTGTCCCCACATTTTGAGCTCATGTCGCCTGTTGGCAAAACCTCTTGGAAGGCCCCTATTACGACGTAAATGCGCTTATCGTACGGGTAAAATATACCGAGAAATATATTAAGGCACACGGGTGCCGTTACACTGGGCCAGGGTAACTTTCCCTTAGTTGCCTTTAACTCGGGGTCTGTTTGCTGTTCTCATGATATGCTTGTTGCAATTTGTACAACTACAGTTGATCATCTGTCTTGTAGATTTCTACAACTCTTGATCAAGGTGATTATGCCGTATCAATTTTCTTGGACTTAAGAAAAGCATTTGATACTGTTAACGATTCAATACTACTGTCAGAATTACATTTTTATGGTATTTCAAATTCTGATATCATTTGGCTTAAATCTTATTTGAACAAGAGGAAACAAAGAGTATCTGTGAATGGTGTTATGTCTGATACCATTTCTATCTCAACTCAGGTGTTAACTTTAAATTTAAAGAAAACAAAATATGTTATCTTCCAACCACGCCAAAAAATAAATTACAACTTACTTCCTCCATTAACATTAGCAGGTCAATGCCTTGAACAAGTCACAAGTCTGAAATATTTAGGTATCTATATCGATGATCGCTTATCCTGGCATGATCATATAACATATATTTGTGATAAAATTAGCAAGTGTATTAACATTATGATTAAGGTAAAGCGTTATCTAGGTAATCAATGTTTGACTTGTATTTATTATTCTCTTATTTACCCGTATTTTATATATGGTTGCATACTGTGGGGTAATAATTACGAAAACCCATTACTGCAGCTTATAAGACTCCAAAACAAAGCAATTAGAATCATTAATGATGTTTCTTTACAAGATCATATTACTCCACATTATGTTAACTTAGGATTATTGAAATTTCTTAAAATGTATACTTGTTTATTTCTTTATGATCATCTTTGTGATAACAAGCCATGTAATTTTTCGATTTCCCTCGTTTCTGAGCAACATAATTATTCCACACGGACTGCAACATCTCTACAATTATTCCTTCCTTGCTCTAGGACAAACATAAGAAAATTCTGCCCTACTGTTATTGGTAAATATTCTTGGAATGATCTTCCTCTTTCCATTCGAAATATCTCAACCAAAATTCTTTTCAAAAAAGCAGTTTTAAAATATTATTTTGCTCAGTACTAATCTCCTTGACTCGTGCCATGATGTATGTCTGTGTACTGTGTATGTGTGCTTATGTGCATGTGTTTATTTATTTATTATCATTTCTTATTCTTATGTATGTATTTATTGTAAAGAGCTATAGATTATAATCAGTGTTATTCAGGGCACTAATTAGTTTTTACTATATCGTGCCCTTCTCCATTTTATTTCATATACTTAAATTAATAACTCTATTTTGTTTGGAGAAAACAATAAAATACAAATACAAAATACAAATCATTTGGGTGCACTGTGGGATATCCGCCTTCCGATCATGATATAATAGGAAAAGTATTACATGTGGTTGAAATTTGATTGAGATCCTATTTACACGACAACGGAAAGCGAGGGCAACTTACAAACCTCGTCTAAGTTCCCAATCTTTCCACAGCGATGTACTACGTATACATGGATGACAAGTTGTTCTCGATGGGTTCAGCTGAAATCAAAATACTGTCGCTCCCCACTCCCGTCAAGATTTTCTTTTGATATCACGTGACTTTGAACCATTTGCCATTGCCATTTGCTCGAAATCTGAAATCGCTAAAAAGGCAGATTTAGCTGTGTTCTCTCCTCGAAGCCGAACAGTTCGGTGAGTAAACTTCATTTCATTTGCCCTTGCCGGTTGTTGTTTGGAACCTCAGATGATTATATTGTTTTTCTTTTTTAAGACCATACTACTCTTTTTTTTTGCATGAAAGTTTTCTGCAGATACCGATTCCTAACCTCGGGAACCAGTTAAAAATACAAAGTTTGAGGAATCAAAGGGTTCAACTGACCTACCTTGAACCCCTAATAACTACAAGAACCGTGTCTCCATTCGAAAAAGGAAAAAGAAGAAGTTGCGAGTTTTCCTGCATTCTACGTAATATATTTTTTTTCCTGAGTCTGGCACTGAAAACCTAAATTGTGTCACTCGTTGGTCCAATGCGAGTCCCGAAAGCGAATTTTCTGTCGTTAATTCTCTCGTCGAAATTTCGCGATTTTATCTGACCCGAAGTGCTTGTGTCGAGTTAAAAAATAAACACTGAAATAAATAAACACCTTATTTGCAGCATTTTTCAATTCATTATTACCACCACAATTTCAAACTCTAAGGAACACGTTGCAAAATCAACCCTAACCTACGAACTCTGACAGCTGAGCTGACGCCGTAAACTGAATAGGGAATTGAAACAAAGACAACAACAACGGCAACGGCACACGATGCACGCTCTGCACGTGCTGCATACATTTTAGTACCTGTCCTTACCGTCGTCTGCAAAACAACAACGTGAAATGGCCAATTTAACGTTTTGACGACAACGGGAACACACAACGGTGAATCCTTCATCCTCTATCTTTACTTGAACGCCGTTGCTACCGATCCAGTCATAGGATGCTCCGCCCACGCTTTACAACGTGAACGAGATGGAATAATCGCGAAGTACTCACCATAGTGCAACTCTTTATTTTGAAGCGACGTTTTCGTTGGCGTTGCTGTTGTCGTTGTTTAAACTACCTAATTTGACACGTAAAGCTTGGTTTCCATATGATCTTAACGATCTGCGATTGGTCTGCGACACCGGCGATCGGCGATCGGTCTGCGTCAGGTCGCAGACATGTGGAAACAATTGTTCCCGGCGTCTGCGGCGGTGTGCGGCACACAGTCCGAATGATCGGAAGAGTTGAATCAGGTTCTACTTTCCCGACCGTTACGACGCTTCCGACTAAGACAATTAGGGGTACGCTTGTCTAAGATCGCTTCATAGATAAATGGGTCTGCGGTGTTTACGATCGGCTGGGACTAGTCCGTTGCAGACAGCTTCCGATCATGTCGCAGACCGTTACATATCATGTGGAAACCAGGTTTAGGTCAGCTGGTAAAATTATGCTGTGGCTAGAACTTACCGCAAAATTAACGGAGGCTTCACAGTCTTTATCCTAATTTTTGCAGAGGGAAGTGCACTATCCAGATAATTTAAAGCTTTTGAATCTGTGTCCTCGCTGTCAGTCACATGACCGTGCACTTGAATGTCATGTGATCTGCACCACCGTATGTCACCTGAATTCTCGGTTCTCACCCACGTGACTTGGTGCGTGACAACGTGGCTAACTTGATCTATTACGAGCAACTTTAAATACGTATCTCTGAATTTGTTTAATAATGGTTAAGCAGAGTAGGATTGACTATTACAAATGAACTCTTCAACAGTGTAAGCGCCATTTCGTTAGAGGCCGTCCTGCACTTTACTGGGAAGAGACAAACGTGAATTGGGTGCCTACGTTAAATTTAGGAAACATCAAGAAGGGCAGTGACACTGACAGTGATCTTAAAGCTGCAAGATCAGCTAGAAACGAGCGTGCTGAAGCGAGACGAAAGAGGCAGCACGAAAGAGAGTTGATGGAGTCAGCAGCAAAGGTTGCCAAGCTCAATGAAGAAGGCGATACCATTGAAAATATCGCGTTGATGCTTCTCTGACTGTGGAAACGACTGATACTACTAACGGCGAGGTGAATGAGAGCGGGGACGTCGACACTGAAAATGGCGACTTGTCACATGTAACTTCGAAGATGGAAGAGCTTACTATCGTTGACTCCAGCACCTTTTTCGTGCACATGTGCATAGGTCACGAGCATCACTGTTCACGGCCAAGCATTGAATCATTGTAATGCAAAAGTAACAGTCAACAGCCGACTCTGACCACGAATTGTGACTCTACGATCTCTCGCCTCACGTACGTGATTGCCAACGACTTCAGGTTTCACTCGATCCTCGCTCATTGCATGCCTGCGCTCTGTAACACTCTGTAAACGCCCTGTCGGCTACGTAGAACCTCTTCTCCTTGGAACAGGAATTCGTTTCATGTTAATAAGCGTTTATGTACTCATGGTAATTCACTGGTGGCCATGTACTACTCCCCTTAGTTTTTCGATAACGAATTTCAGTTTCCCTTGAGTCATGGAATATTAGCTTTAGTTTTGGCACAAACATATACAGTGCACTGAATGCCTCAGGTTGTTGATTTATTAAAATTTCCCCCTCTTTCGTGGCTTCCAAAATCGTGTGAGCTGCCGATTGGAAACATCCTATAAGATCACGTTATCTATCAGCTGCGGACATACAAGTAAATGAAAGTTAAGCCTAGTTCACACGAGGCAATTTGCATGTACCACTTTTTATTGCAGAAAAGCTCGGGCATGCCAGCTGCTATGTGCCAAATAAAAATTGCCACGGATGAAAATGTGTTAGTGTTGATGACTCAACACAAAATGTGGCAAATATTCGGAGTTCGCCATGGTTTTCGAGCATCCTAGAAGTGTTGTCATGTGTGTCCCTGTTTTCCAAGTTCATTTCTGGCGCAGAGTTCAAAAAATATTTGCAGTCCCATACATGAGAGTAAATATATTTTTCAGTCACAAAAGAATTGTTACATAAAATTGCTCGTGAGGCTTAAGGCGCTGCGCTGTTACACTAGGCAATTTTTCTTGCAACTTGTCTCGAAATTTTGGGGGTTCTTTTCTTTCCTCTACAGATCTGCGCAGTCAACTATGACCTTCACAAACATGGCATCATCCTTAACGTAAGCATGTTTGTTGAGATCCGAAAGAGGGAAAAACAGTGGGCATCCGCTGGCGATGTTCGTCTCCCGTCTCGGTCTTTGGAACGACGAGCTGTTCGGATCAGGTCTGAATGCATCAATCACGTGTTCTACGTTGTTGTGGTCCAATAGCATGAATGTCACCTTCTGTCTGAACGGCCAGCGGAGTAACGCGTCATACTCACCACGCATGATCACAAAGAAAAGGGAGATGTGTGTGCCCTTGCCCATTCCGTCACCGTTCAAATAAATGCGCGCGCACATTTTGTATCCACAACGACTTGTGCAAAAAGGCGGGCTGTAAAAGGACTTTTCTGGCTCGTTGAACGAGTCATATATCTTAGCAGAGACACTCGAAATCTTCCAAATAAGAACGCCATCGAAGCTGATAGGGTCTTGGTCTTTTGCTGGACTTAAATTGTCTGCACCAGGCGCGTTACGTCTTTTCAAACTTTCTTCCATGGAATTCACTTTTGCCTGTAACTTCCTTAAAGCTTCTCTGTCGCTTTCGCCTTGCCTCTTTAATCCAGCGATCTCATTGCTTTGTTGCTCAATCATTTGGTTTGCTTCATAAAGAAGAAGTTCATGGTTTGCAAATTTCTCTTCCATCCGGCTCAGTTGCCGCTTGAAATCAGCCAACATCCCAGTTACTTGTTGATATTGCACTTGTAGCGAGTGGCGTTGTGCGACTGGAACTGAATCTGGTCTAACCAATCCTTCCTCCAATCGTGTCACTTGCGATGTTAATCGTCGGATTTCCTCATGGATGTTGCCATTTTCGTTTACAACAGTTGTTACTTGAGCCACAAGCTGAGAGACCGTGGACTTTAATAGCTCTATGACCATAACACTCTCTTTAATAGCGCTCACCTCGTTAAGATAGCTCCCGACGTGGTCCTTTAAGGTGAAAAGAAAGTGAACGAGAAGGTTAAGGTGGTAGGCCATTAGGGTTTGCTCGTGACGTCGTCTTTCGCTGCGTCCCATCACCTGAAATGCATCAGAAATATATATAAATTATCTTCTCGGTTTTTCAACCAAAATGGACCCAAATAAACAACAGTGCACAGTGGACCCTAGTCCTAAAAACAATACAACTGCTCCCTATATTGATTGTTCCTAATGTAATTGCATCATTAAGTTTTAGCATGCGCGCATGCGCGCATGCGCGGGAAAAAACCGTACCATTTGGAAGACACAATAACTGCATTTTGAAATATACATCGCTCGGAATGTGAGATCATGGTCTAGGGGCCGACATTTCTCACCCTCACTGGCTTGTATTGGGTGTAGAATTGGCTGCCGTCAGGAGATGCTCCCTGAGATTTCTCTCCGCGGATCGCTTATACGAGCCCCGAGACAGTTCTTCACTACTCTCGGATGCTTATCCACGACAGGAGGAGTCCTTACTGTCGTTGACAGGTATCCGAAAGCAGCGAAGAACTGGCCTAGGCTGGTATAGGCGATCCGAGGGCCGAAATCTTGGGGTGCATCGTCTTGGGACAACGTCCTGGTTCTTTACTAGACACCATAATAAAAATAATAATAATAACTTTATTAATGCTCCCAAAGGGTTCTTCCGCAATAATTTACAAATATAAGTAAATAAATATATCCAAAAACGTATGTACAACAATATGAAACTATAATAAATATGATAAAACATAATAGATTCATTTAAAAATTGTATAAAAATAACTCTTAGCTTTAGATTTAAAACTGTGTAGGCTTTCACATTTAATAATTTCTTCAGGGAGCGTGTTCCAGCATTTCACCACTCGATATATAAAAGAGCGCTGATCAGCAGCTGTATTGAACGCTGGGATGTCTAACTTGTTCTTATTTCTAGTGTCTCTCCCATGAACAGAAGCACGTGTATTAAAGCGTGAGCTAAGATAATTTGGGGCTAATCCCCTTAAACATTTAAAAGTTAAAATTGCATCATCAAGTGCCAGCATGGCAGGCACTGAGAGCCATCTGAGATCGTTGAATACGGGTGTTATATGTTCGTACTTTCTTGTTCCTGTAAGGATTCTGGCAGCAAAGTTCTGGATCTTCTGTAACTTCCGCACATTGGTCTTGCTAGTGTTAGCCCAAACAGTTGAACAAAAATACAGCTTACTAAATACTAGAGATGTAATAACATTCGCTAAAGTTCTCGAGTCAAGAAGATGCTTAATCCGGTGAATTTGGCATAAACTAGCCATACAGGTAGACGTGATATTAGTGACATGTTCATTATAGCTAAGAGTTGCATCTACTTGCACGCCAAGATCCCGAGCGGAAGCAGTTGGAGTAATTTCCTTTCCCAGTAGTGTGATGTGGAAGTCTGGAAGTTTTTGTAGCATTTGACGAGTCCCCATAACTAAGAGTTTAGTCTTGTCTGGGTTGATAAGAAGATGGTTATGACAGCACCATGAAGCTATCAATGAAAGGTCTTCGTTGATGATGTACGATTGTATTCACATCCCTGACTGAGAACGACAGGTAAAGTTTGGAATCGTCCACGTATGATTGCAACGAACTTAAGTGCGGGATGGTAGGTAAATCGTTCAGATAAATGTTAAAAATTGCAGGTCCAAGGATCGATCCTTGCGGAACCCCGTAAGCTATATTTTCCAAACCAGAAACTGACATATTGGCTTCGCTCAGATAAATAACTGCGAAACCATTCTAGAGCACTATGACTCACCATGACTATATGTTAATGACAGAATGATCAGCTCAACAGTTTAAAGGTAGCACTAGGGCAAGGTGGCAAAAGAAGCTTGATCCATTCCCGTGCGTGCGCTCTCCTCAAAGCAAGATTCGTCGTAAATGAGTAATAGGCAACTTTTGATTGGATTACGAGGACGAGGACGAGTTTTCCGTTCTGAGCACGCGCACTAAGAAAGATTTCGTCCTATAAACCTAATGCACGTTCACAGTACGGAAACCTCGTCGTTGCCCTCGTAAACCAATTTAAAGTTCCCTGATTATCTAGTCTAGGCTACGGGTAGCCCATCGAGTAATTAAAACTGCCATGTCTAAAAGCTACTCAGGTGTTACCTTTTTCTTCTGGATTCATTTACCTCTTTGGCTTTGCAGCCCAGTGAGCGAAAAGGGCACACTGCTTTAGACCCTTCGCAATCTCCAATCGCTGGATCGCGATGCTCTCGTAGCTTTCCTCGCGGGATACCTTTCTTATCGCATAGAGTGCAGTCAATCGGAAAAGACTGGCAATCTTCTTTGGCGTGATCCTTTTGAAAGCAATTACAAGACTTAATGCATGCTTATTGCTAAACAAATAAAAACTCGGTTAATCTCGAGTAGAATGATTATAGCGCGTTTTAGAACTTCTGAAACTATAGGTGAGGACAATGTGTTCTCGTGCCATAACTCATAATGACCACGCTTTCGATCCTCATACAAGGGTCTTCCAGGCGTTTAACGGTCTTTGCTCACTGAGGAAGCCAATAGGCTATTTTTTAATTGCGCAACAACAAAAGAACAGAGTGGAGGTTGAGAGGACTAATTTGCTTTTCTTTTGTTTTTTTTTAATACTTTCATCCTCGGCTTTGTTCTTGTGTTCTTGCAGAATTCGAAAGAAGCCTACTCCTTGCCACGTGAGTATTGCGTTACAGAGCTAGCTTGTGGTCACACACCGATCGCCGCAGGCACTGTACTTCGGTCAGGAAATTTAATAAAACGCAAAATTGGACAATAGTATCGCTTTATATTATGCATGCATACCTCCAAATCTGCAAAAGGCATTTGTTGGCCGCAATAATCGCATTCAGCCTGTCTTTGGCTGCATTCTGCCTCCAGATGTTGCGCCAACTTAGACTTCACAACTTTTGCACTACATTTCTTAAAGACACACGGTATCTCCACGAAATCACAGCCTGATGCGTGTTCCTGGAAGTGAATCAAGAACAACATGTACAAGGTTCAAATGATCGCCATTTTTTACCCCTGATTTCCATCCTTGTTAAGAGCAACAATTTAGCTTCATCGCGTTGTACAATTAGATCAAGGACAACCCGCGCATGAGTTGAGAAATACGGAGTGCGCTTCTAAAGAACTTGTTCTGCACTGTCTTACACTTACTGTCATAGGGTAAATTGGCTCAAAACCTGACGAGCCCACGAAGGGCTCAGTAACAGGCGAAACGTCAGCTATTGGATCTGTTTACGGAAGGCAACTGACAAGGGCGTAACCAGCCTATAAACCCGTACGCCCGTGCTCACAAATTTTTGCGGCATCTTGACTTTTTAATGTGGCTTTTAATGTTGTTGTCAAACAACATTTGATTTCAAACAAAATTTGACAGCAAGTCAAAAAACTGTTTACGCCCTTGACTGACGTCATCAACCCAATTGATAGAGAATTTTATGCATCAGTCAATTGAAACCCCGGCCCCCCCGACCCCCGGGACATTTAACGCTTCCATAGCCCGGATTTAGCCGCACTTTTAACCGCGCGTTGGCCCCGGTGGGCGGTGGATTTAACAAAATGCCATTGAAACTGGGACCTTGGGGCGGTGATTTAACAGCACGCGATCACCTAAAGCGGGGGCGACAGCGGGGACTTAACATGGAGGACTAAACAGCAAAGCGTTCAATCTGTTGAAACAATCTAATACGGTAAATCTGTCATCTCAGGACTGAAATGAGTGAAATTCACCTCTGTTTTCATATGTGTGTAGAGAAAGATCATAGTAACCAAGATAGTAACCACCTGCTCTCTGCAAACTATAGGTTATTGCATGGGGTAGCTTTGGTGTCAAGTCAGCTTTCGTTCAGAACAACACCAATTGCAATTGATTGACATTTTGTCAGGGAAAGTTGCCTACCCACTTTATTTTAATAGGTTTTAACAGATTTAATCGTAATGGAAATATTTTTGAAGGAATGTATTCACATTTAGAGCGAAAGTTGCCTACCCACTTTGTTAAAGTTGTAACAGAATCATAATGAGAATATTTTTGATGAATAAGGTACAGTCGAACCTCTCCTTACGGACACCTCTCTAATACGCACACCTCTCTATAATGGACATTCCCCTTTGTCCCGAAAAAATTCTCACCCGATTTCTAAAAAAAAACTCTATAATACGGACCCTCTCTAATAAGGACAACGGACACTAAATCTCGGCTCCAGAGAGCGAAGTCATATAAACTTAACCTCTTTATTACGGACACTCTGGTGATCCGGTGTTGACATATAGTTGACACGAGTTCACGAGTTTGTGATTACGCAAGCATCCACGTTTTATTCACTGATCTTCAACTGGAGTTTTGAAAATTGTACTTTTATTAGTACCTTTTTAGGTGAAGCATTGCGTTATACGTAGTTCCTTTGGTTTCAAATAACTGATTCGTATGAAGTATGTACTTTACGGACAGCTGGATTCTCTGTTAGGTCTAAACATTCTTCATTCTCAATCGACTAAACTGCATTTTTAACACCGGAATAAATTCAACTAAAGGAAAACAAAACGAAACGAAATGTGGACGTTCTACAACTCCATAGCGACTTTACATGTTGCTGTTCTTTCACAACAACCTTTTTGAACAGATGCTTATGGGAATATAACAGCTAAAAAAGAAACAGTTGTAACCAACCAATGTCCAGGAGAGTCCCTGAAGGCACCAAACATTTTCTAACTTTTAACACTAGCTCATTAGGAGCTATTGCTCTTTTTGAATAACTTGTTAGTTCTTTTGTCCATCCCCTGTCCAACGAGACACGTTAATGTCATTGTATACGCGAAACTATTGTCCTCGTTTGTTCGCGCGGGATTCAAACAATAAAACAAAACAAAACGCGACAGCGTTTTAAAGTTTTACCGGAAAATGCGTGGTTCCTTTTGCTGTTTTGTCATGCTTAGCAAATGCGCATGCGCCAACTCCGTGTATTACAAATTTAGTACCAAAAAATATCCTTACCATATGGAAGACATGACAACTATAGTCGCAAATATATATCGCTCCAAATCATAGTATAAAGCAGAAGGAGTTGAGCTGCGAGTACGTAAGGGATCTGTCACGTATGGTCTAGGGGCCGACATTTCTCTCCCTCACTGCCTATCGGGGATAGGTATCCGAAAGCAGCAAGTATAAGCGATCCGCGGGCCGAAATCTCGGGGAGACTCGTCATGGTACACCGCTCAGGCTTAAATGTCCAGAGGTACCGCTACCGCTTCTGCATATTTTTCTTTAGGTATTTAGTAAGCGCATGCGCAACTGCCCGTGTGTACCAATATGCTACGTGCGAGTAAATTAATATGTGCCTTCAAATCAAGATTACTTCCAGTCCGTGATAGATCTATTGTTGAAAAGAATAAAAAGCAGAAGAATAAGTCGTAATTAGGGTCTCTCCGTTGGGAGGACCACAAGTAGTTAATATTCCAGTTAGCAGTGATAGTTTTTGACAACATAACAAGTTCGCATTTTGTTTCTGTTCGTTCGTTCGTCGTATCATTGTGTAAGCCCGTTAGTTGGCAACTTCGTTCCCAGGGCTCTCTTCCTCCCGTCCCCTGGAGCGAGAAAGGGAACGGGAAGAAGAGAGACCCTGGGACGAGGTTGGTTAGTTGGTTAATGACAAAGAATGGGCTATCGCAGTTCTGTTTCCTGCTGAAGAGGTACGATTTGAACCAATTAACAGCCATGACCGCTGCAAGTTTAGACAATAAAAGATTGTGATGTTCGGCGTCGAACGCTTTCGACAAGAGCTGAAATCTAGTCGCGGAGTTAAAACTCCAATCCCAAAGAAAAAGTACGCAGATCTCCCTCCTCAGCTGGTTCGTTTGTTGCCATGTTTAGTTTAACTTTTTGCGGAAGTTCTCCCCAGTTTTAAATAAATACAAATTGCTGAAGTCACTCGCGGGATTTTTTTTCCGCGAGGCATTTGTTTGCTGACGTCATCAGCGTGCATCATTGGGAATTTACTTGCTATGCCATAATTATTGTTGTTTGAAAAAAAACAGTTAAAGTTTGACATTAACAACGAGTAGACCAACGATCTCGATTTGAGTTGAGTTTCTTCACTTGGTTCGGATGTTCCCGCTATGCGGGTCTTTTAACAGAAGTCTTGGCCCCGGGGGCGGGATAATAAGCCGTTTTTTAACACTTGGTAAATGTTAAGTCCCGGGGGTCGGGGGGCCGGGGTTTCAATTGACTGGAGCATTACAGAGTCGAAATACCGTCGAAAAAAGGTGTGAAAAAGCAACTCACACACATTTCCAACTAGCAGTTAGGTTCAGCAAACGGTTCACAATCCAACTGGTCTACGTCAATCGTATAATTGTGTCTTTAATTGAATTGACTTGAATTATTATTCGATCCAAAAGTAATACATAACACATTTTCAATGAAAACCTTAAGACGATCGAAATTTTCAGCCATGAATTTACTTATTTGACGATATCCAGTTAGATCGGTTTCGGTAAACACGGGTCAAACAGTTCAGATAGGCCAGAAACAGGTGAGCGAAACAGGTCAGCAAAATATAACGTTACATTCAGTTCTCCGTGAATAAACTCTACGTTTTTTAGCCTAAAAGTTGTCCCATTTTGCTATTGAATTACACAACTAAATGCCAATCAAAATGAATCGACGAAATGTCAGGGCGCATTGTATTAACGAAACACAGTTATTGACAGGAAAACAACAATTTACAACTGAGCTGCAACGGATTTAACTTCTTTACAACTTTAGCACGAAGCAATGACTACAATTGGGCAAAAGATACAATTAATAAAATGCAACGTTTGGCAATTGGCTTGGATAAAATCCTCCAGGACTGAGCCAATAATTGAGCAATTTCACTATTGTCATACCAACGACTTTACCAGGTTATGATCGTTGATTAACTGAGTTACCTCAAGGCTGGTGATATTTCCAAGCCATTCACATCCGCTTTCTTTGAATAGGCAATCGACTGTTAACTCGTGGATTTCATTTCTGACACATCCATCAAGGAATACCTGTGAGGGTCACCAAATAAGGTTAGATTCTCGCAAGAGAATTTTCACTCCTTGTTAAATCATCAGACATTTGGCGTCAAAATTCAGTTTTGACCCAATTCCCTCAGTTGAACGTTGGATCGAAACAAAAGAAAATGACTAATATTTCCGTAAGCCGAGACACTAACGTGCCGAGAATTTTTAATGATGGAGAATGTATGAAATTTCATATATTCGAACTGCGGTGCTATGTTCTCCATATTCGTTCTCCATCATATATTCTCATATATTCTCCATCACACATTCACCTTTTATTAAGGGATATAACACGAACTGGCAAGTGTCCAGCTCCCAAGTTGGCTTGATAGCAGCGCAATCACACCGTCATGGTCAACAAGTGCAGCGCAAACACACGGTCATGGATTCCAGTCCCTTTCAAGCCTTGGTTGTTTCTAGGCGTCTTTGCAACAGCTTAAGTTGCTTTGCTTTATTAACTGCGATGATCACACTTCAAATCATGTCGCTGAGAAACACTAATATAATCACTGCGACGTCATGTGCTAATGAATTTTCCCTAAAACCTGACATTTCGTCATTTCAAGAAGCAAATAATTGCATAGATTCGGGTAAGAAATGTACTAAAATTTAAAATTCCCGTGGAGAGATGAGGAGAGCCATAATCAGTTCCGTTGTTTTGTTCCTTAAATCCTCGCTGACTTCACCGTCGTAGATCTCAAGGTTGCTTCTGGTCTAGTAAAGTCTAGTAAAGGGAACCTCCACTCCCATAGAAAGTTAAATTTACAAGTAAACCGCAGGAACCAAATTTGTTCTAGGAATCAAATTTGTTCTAAAGAAAGCTTTCGTGCCGGAAAATAATGGCCCAATTTATACTAGAGACGGATAATCCGTCTAGACGAACTTGGGCAAGAAATTTTTAGTTTGTCTGATAATCCGTCCGTGTATAAATACGGGCAACAGACAGATTATCTGTCAAGACGAACTGTCTGCTTAGTTCGTCTTGGCAGACAAACTAAGGTGGATAATCCGTCAGGACGGATAATCCGTCTGTGTGTATTAACGGCAGCGACAGACGAACTTAGATGCCGGAATCAACACCTCGTTACATAAAGCCAGCGGTCTCTTAGCAGTAGGATACAAAATGTGTTCGCATAAACAAAGTAGCTGAACAAAGGCCACAGAACAATGATGGCGTAATCCGTCCAGTATAAATTGGAAGAACTATGAGACGAACTAATACTGTGCTTTATAGTTCGTCCCGTATTTATACTGGACGGATTAAACGACCAGATGGATAATTCGTCCAGACGGATTATCCGTCTCTAGTATAAATTGTGCCAATTATTTTAAAACTTATTTGCAACAACTGAAAATCATAGTCTGGTCGGAGTGGAGTACTAGTGACTGAAGTTATTAATTCAACCCGACGATAGCGGGGTCGATAAGATGTAAACAGTAACTTGTGGGATCCCCGTCAATACAAACAAAAAAGCGAAGCAACGTGGGCAAAGAAATATCATGAATGACAAGAAGAGTGGTTGAGGTAATGAAAGAAATTCTATACAGTAGACAATCTAAACTGTTTCCTACCTCTGAGCCTTTGAATTGTTCACCGTCAGCTTTGCATTCGTAGACATCATCGTCGCTGAAAGACAAATGGCCACCGATAAGATTTGAAAACGATGCCGCACCAAGAGAGGTAGTCCAGGGATTCCGGAATCCTGAAAATCAGTGGGACTCATCGGTTATAGAAATCCAAGACGAGCCAATTAGAATGCCGAATCTATGGATGTGGAATCCGGAATCCAGAGCACGAAAGGGATCGGAATTCCGCAAAGTAAGGAGTCTGGAAACCAAGACTCCCCGGATCGATAAGAACAAAATTGAACTAAGAACTCTTCAAGGTGTTAAATAACGTATCTATCGTAAACGTTTCAGGCAAGTTTGGCCCTTCACCTGGGTCCAACGAATGAGACCCTAAAATACGGAGCCCTGTTTTTGCACCATTTGAACGTTTGCATGTTGTAAAGCAGCCAAAGCTTTACCTTTTTAGGTGTTCCAAACAGTCTCTGCAATAAAAGTGAGCGCATGGCGTTTGCATGGGGTCACGCAGTACAAACTCGCAGTACTTGCACATGTATTTGGATGGAAGTTTCTCCATATCACTGTACAAGAGTTCGTAGCCTGGCATCTCTGTAATCAAAAGGACGTCAATGAAGAGGAATGCTACAAATTGAATAAGCAGGTCCACAGATGTTGCTCTCTTCTCGTGACGGTGCTGATCTAAAACGAATAGAGCCAGCTTGAACAACCTGTACAAGAAGTAAAGAACAGGTCAGCGTATTGAGCGCTCCAATTGTGCAAGATTTGGCTGAATATGGTCATTTGAGAACGGCTGTAAATCATTCCATTTGTTGTTCGATTACTGTTCGCCTGTCTGGGACAGTTGTGGGGCTGGGAGCAAAGCTCACCTAGCTAAGCTAAATAGACGTGCTGCATGTACTGTTGAAGGTCGGTCTATCGGGGTTAATGAGTTAAAATCAACACTTGGCTGGCCCAGCCTACAAGCACGCAGAAATTATCTCAAATGCGTTTTAGTCCATAAATGTCTTCACCGAATAGCGCCTTCGTACTTATTTTCAGAGTTCATACACGCGCACTTTTTCATGGCTATAACACCAGAAGCCGTGAATTGCTGCGCTCTCATTTTGCAAAAACTGCTAAGTATCAAGGGAGCTTCAGAATAAACGGTGCTCGGACCTACAACACCCTTCCGAGAAACATTAGACAAGTAGAGACGCTCAGCGAATTTATAATCAAACTAAAGCGCCATCTTAAACAGGAACGCCTGCAGTACAGGTTGCATATATAACTTACCCTAATTGATTGTCTAGGTTTTAATGTTTTAATGTCTTTGTTTTGTGTTGTCTCAGGGTTCCATTTAAACTAGCCCTGCTAAATTGGATGCCGCTGGATAAATATTGAATTAAATAAATAAATAAATAATAAAATAAAGTAAATAAGAATTACTCAATGAATAGACCGCACCATTATGACGTAATGCATCACGATTGTTTTGTTGAGTGACTACCGAAACATTGCATTCTGGTATTTACAGTAGACACTGAACAAAAGAATTGTGATGCGTCATAAGGTGTAAGACTTGTATGCAGCTTTCTAGAAGAGACTACCTCGAGTTCGACTACAACAGGGGCTCCTGACTACAACAAAATGAGATGTTCTTCCGAAAACCACACTGTTAATGTTACAGAAAAAAATGTCCCTAAATATTTGCGTAAATTGGCGTTAGACTACATTTACTTTTCTTCAGGAGCTCGAGCCTATGTTCTACCTTTTATGCTACAAATGAGAGAAATAATAACGCTCTTAACTGATTCTCAGCCTGAGGTATAGGTTCTTAGCATGTTCTTAAAATTTTTGTTCATCTAAGCCTCAACGTTCTTATAAAAAAAGGTTCATATAAATAAAAAACATAACAACAATTAAAAGAAATACTAGTAGCATTCAAAAAGCCAGCTTACAACACCGAGCATTTGATATATTTCTGACCATTTCTGGTAGTTAGATATCACAAGACTCTTTTGGTCAACCCCCCTTAACCTACTTTAGAAGAGCGAAGTACTTTGGCCTCTGACTAGAGTCTATGGTCCACAGTTCCTACCAAGCCCAGGAGCACCTGCAATGGTACAATTGCGACGTGACATAAGAGAACCACTTGTGATTGCGTGACACGATTGTTTGGAACGCAACAGCTATGCACTGTTTCAGTTGTTTGCTTCATTGTTACTTGGAATGGTATCAAACCAATTGTGTGACCTGACTTGAGACTGTCTAGCTATGGGCGGTCAACCGGACCTGAGTTTTAAACAAGTTTCGCGTCTTCATTTATTTCGGGACTGTTCGTCTTTTATGGCTAAGAGGGGAGGGGGTGATCTTTTAACCCACTTTGCTATATAAAAATTATACCCCTCCCCGAAAGTGGATATATCCAAAACTTACTCCCATCCCACCCCCGGGCGTGTCGAGTTGGCGTGTAACAGGTGTTTTGACCACGTGTGGCTATTAAAACCAAAATCGAGTTCAATAGTCGTTATTCTCGGTATATTATGGAAACACTCGAAAAGGAAAGTACAACTGCCGTGCCGGTTAACTTAAAATGGGCCCAGGGAAGATCCGATTTGAGAGATAGAGAAATCAATAGTAGGAAAAATTGTGAGAAATTCACTGCCACGCTTAAACCACGATGATGTACTACTGAAACTCGAGACAACCATACAAAATTGTAAAAGTCCGCTCAAGGGCTTCGCGCGATTATGGAGACAAAAGTATATGGCTCTCATTTCATGTTATTTGAAGAAGCCTTTCACATTTACAGTTCGTTTTTTGAAACTTGCAAAGACGAGGAAGCTTTCAGCTTTCATGTTGTGATTGTGACACATACCGTCACACTTGAGCGGTTTGTTGTTATGAACAACACTTTGTGTGACATTTCGATGTTTTTTAATCCTTTTGCTCAAACACTTTCATCAAGCGATGAAAATATGGCGCAGATGAGGTTGGATCAAGAGACCGTGTCGGCGCTATAGAAGAGCATGGCCTCTGAGTATGACTGAAGTATTTTGAGAGCGATTATCGCATGAATTATTCCACACGCCGTCTGAGACAGTTAATCTTGGCATTGGCCGCAAGCAAGCACACCATTGTCATTTCAAGGACGAGTTTGAACGACAACCTGCATGATCAGTTGATTGAAAAGCTAACGGATTTTGAGGCTGCTTTAGATAAAGCCCGCGCGTGGGAAGCGGTTGGTCGACAAGCTACGAGTACGACAATAAAACCACAGCAGACAGAGGGAGAGGACGTAAATGCTATTAAAATGGAACAAAACCGAGGGAATGCCAAAGGCAGGAAGGTATGGTCATTTTGCTTTGTGTTGTAGAGCGCAGAGTGGGAATGCAGCAAAGGGGAACACTAGCCAGCGCCAGGATTCTGGTGGGCGTTCACAGGCCGGTGCTAATTTCGTGGGGAGCCTGGAGGTATCTGTTTGTGAAGAAGAGAGGAGAACTGTGCATTTGCATTCACCATGACCGAGAGACAGGAAAATACATGCAATGTAACCAGGTTCAAGGAACCAGTAGTAGACTTGTTAGTGCCAACAGGAATACTCATTGATTCTGGCTCAGCAAACAACCTTGTGGGGATGAGTAAGTATGAGGAACTTAAGGCGCAAGGACTTAACACGGAGATAGAGAAATGCCACAGACGGCTTTATGCACATGGTGGGAGACAGATGGAGGTGATTGGTCAGATTCAAGTAGAGATTTCAGTTGGTGAGAAGAAGATAAACTCACACTTTGTAGTGATCAAAAGTGGTAGATGTTTATCGCGCCAGGAGAGTTCAAAAGCTCTTGGTGTGCTTCGGATCGGGTTGAATGCTGGCAGTGAATTTAAATGCAATGTGTGGGTGAGAACATTGCATCATCTCCTCAGGCCAAGTATCCAAACATTTTTGACGGTGTCAGCAAACTTAAAGATTACAAGCTGAAACTACACTTTGATCCAGGGGGGTGGTGCCGATAGCCCAGAAGCCAAGGCGCGTTCCATTTGCACTGCGAGAGAAAGTAACCGCAAAGGTAGAAGACCTCATTGCTAAAGAGTGGATAATAGTGGAACCGGTAGATGGGCCATCTTCGTGGGTGAGTCCTGTAGTGGTTGCACCCAAGCTATCGGGAGACATTAGGTTGTGCGTCGACATGAGGAAGGTCAATGAAGCTGCAGTTCGTGAGTGGATACCCATGCCAACTGTGGATGAGGTCCTTGAGAATCTCAATGGTAGTACACCGTTTTCAAAGCTCGACCTTCGCCTCGGGTTTCACCAGATTGAATGAGGCGCGGAGTCTAGGGACATAACCACATTTGCTACGCATGATGGGTTGTTTAGATATAAGAGACTGAGCTTTGGAGTAAGCTCAGCACCTGAGAAGTACCAACAGATTATTAGACAAGTAGTCTCAGACATTGGTAGTTTGCAGAACATAGCGGATGATTTGATAGTGCATGGCAAGAGTATGGAAGAGCATGACCAGAATCTCCACAAAGTGATATAAAGACTAGAGGAGAAGAACCTCACCCTCAATTCTGACAAGTGTCAATTTAGAATGGATAAGGTGGTATTCATGGGGCTTCTGGTGTCGAAGTATGGTATTGGTCCTACAGAAGAGAAGGTCCGTGCTGTACTGCAGGCAGAGCGCCCAACCACACCAACAGAGGTCAGGAGCTTTCTCAGCATGGTTGGCTTCAGCGCGCGATTCATCGCTAATTTTGCAACTACTGCAGAGCCTCTACGAGCGATTTCCAAGCAGGGAGTGCCATTTTTATGGGGCAGTGAACAGGAGAAGTCGTTTCAAGAATTGAAGCATCATTTAGCCAGTGGACCAGTCCTTGCTTATTTCGACAGAGATGCTCACACCTAGGTGGTAGCCGATGCGAGTCCGGTGGGCTTAGGTGCCGTGTTGGTCCAGGAGAGAAATGGTGAAAGTATAGCTGTTTGTCACGCCAGTAGAAGCCTTAGCAGTGTGGAGAGAAGGTACAGCCAGACGGAATAAGAAGCCTTAACGTTCGTGTGGGCCTGTGAGCGTTTCAGCTTGTATCTGTACGGGTTACAGACAATTGATTTGGTGACGGATCATGAAACCTTGAAAGTGATTTATTCCATAGGGTCCAATCCATCAGCACGTATTAAGCGCTGGGTCCTACGACTGCAGCCATATCATTACAAGGTATCCTGTGTCAAATCGCGAGACAACATTGCAGAGGCCCTGTCACGTTTGACAAAGATTCCAGCATCAGAAAAGTGTCGTTATGATGATGAGCATATTCAGATGGTAACTTTAACCGCCGTGCCTGCAGCACTTAAGATTCAAGAGATAGACAGCCTCCGCAGAGGACGAAGAGCTACATTGAG
>BLFK01001088.1:128671-158671 GCA_014634185.1 Astreopora myriophthalma
TCAGTTTGGCTGCATGCATAATTTGTTAGTAGTGAGTGAGGCCCCCGTTCGGTTGACTGGTCTGGCCCGGTTGCCGAGATCTCGCCTCACTACCATGTAAAAAAAATGTCGATGTGTTCGTAAGAGAAGGCGGACTGGCCTGGTCATCCGCGGATATCTAGATCTCGGTGACCGGGAAGGAAAATTTCCCATATGAACATTTCCGCCTGGTTAAAAGGCTAAAATTATTTTTCCATATGCCGGAAGACAAAATCCATCCCGGCTCATGGACGCGTTTCTCGAAAAGGCCCGAAAACCCATTTGTAAGACTATGATCTGCTTTTCCTAGAAGGGTGGTTCTTTAACATTTTTTCAAGTTAGGGAAGGAAAACGGAATGGAAAGGTTTCATGCTTAGAAAACTTTTTGTTTCCAAGATACAGACAGAATTGTGGCACCGAAATACGCCCGAGAAACGTACGCCAGCCCGGTCATCCCAGCGGGATCACATGGAGAAGCCCTGATTTAGGGCTGGGTAGAAACCGAAGACCAATTAATGACTAAGACCCCCCAAAACGAATTCCCCTTCAAAATCGTCTTAAAATCACTTATCGACCGAAGCAGAAACAAGAAGCAACAAGATTTACAACAAGATCTGCGCTTATCAACGAATTTGATCACGGTCTTCGTTTCGTACATAACCCGACTTAAAAGTACAAAACGAAGACTCCCTCAAAATCGTCTTGAAATTATCGAAAATAGCTCCAAACAGTATTCTCTACTAGATCGTCCAAAGTTAGTTCGGCTCGCTGCTTCAGTTTGCTGTAATGCATCATCCGTCGTACGTATCAACCGCAAATTTGGTTGGTCCTTGTTTCTGCTTCTGTCGACAATCAAGTGTTCCAGCCATTTTGAAGTGATTTCAAGACGAATGTGAAGGGGTCTTCGTATTTGGGTCTTAATTAGGTCTTAGGTCTTCGTTTTATACCCACCCCTTAACTGAGCGCGTCTCAGTTTTGGACCAAATGCTGACATCTTTTCTCATCAATGTAAAAGAAACGAGTCAACACTAAAGGCTGGTGCACTTAAACAAGACAAACTCATGCAGTGTCGCAGTTGAGGTTGGCAAACAAGTGGGAACAAGTCGGTGTCGGATAAAAGTTTGGAGGCAAACGGTCGTTATTCAAGGACGTTTTTAATGGGGTATAAAATACCTCTGTTGAAATCTGGGTGTCTTTCCTGTTCCACGTGACTTTTGGCGGAAAGTGGGCAACACTTGAAGCTGGATAGGCTTCTGATAAATGACTAATTATAGGCATTGGGTCGAAGTAGTCGTTCCGACCAGTCTTATGGACTAAGTCACTTCATGTCAACTACCTGACCCATTTTCACAATAAAATGTAGTCTTGGTGACAAAATGTCAGGCTCTGTGACTTGTCCCACGAATTTACATTGCCTAATTCTTTCCATTATTTTTATTCTCAACTGAGTTATGTTGTGTTGGGACAAGTCCAGAAAAAACTTTCTCAGACTTCTCAAAATAACTCTTGAGCTGCAAACAGTTTCTATCTTTACAGTGTCTCTATTGCAGAGTATCTATTGTCTCTATTGCAGAGTATGATGAAATTGCAGAGCAATGAGTTTAGCTATAATGAATGCACACACTTTAGTTACATGACGTCAGTTGTTTGGCCGCGACTCGACGAGAATGCTAGGATAGGGCGTTATCAATGGTGCCCATGTACTTAATACATCATTTACAGAACTGACTTGTGGTATCGATGCGGTAACTTGTGTGTCTTTTCGCGCGGCATTCGTATCTTAAGCATATGAAACCTGAGTTTCTCAATAATATCCTCACTAGCCTTCTTACTAGCATGTGACATTAAACGTGATAAAAGGGGTGAATTAGCCATCAGTGAAAGGGCACATTCAGCGATAAATAAGTCAAAGCATTATCATCATTCTTTCTAATTATTCACTGCCACCCTCCCTTTAACTGCAAACTTCCACTTTCTACGCCCAATTTCTTTGAAAATACATCGCAGCGAAGCCATTTCGGGCGTAAACCTAACTTTACTGGAAAATTTGCAGATGAAGCAGTTGGCGGTTTCCGACTGATTCATTTTTAGCTGGCAGTGCAGCGTTCGAGCTTAAATGTCCAGTGACAACGTATAATTTTTTTACGAATCGGTGGGTTCGGACGACGGCAAGGGGATGTGTAAGGCGGCCAAAAAACGTTCGGATTGATTACGAATAAAATTTGTACTGAGAACGAAGATATTCAACACAGCTACCTTTAACGATGTATGTGGCGGACGAAAAATTGGCGTGAAGTCAAATATGACGACAGTGGCGTTTCCTTGCTAGTACCAATAGCGCTTCATCAATTCCTTAAATAAGACCTCACCTTTAATAAGACAGGGAAATGCTCCGACGTCTGCTTGGTACTACTAAAGTAGTCACCGAACTTAAAAGCTAACAGTATACTTCCGGTTTTTTTCTCCGAATTCAATTTTTCGTGCATGGAATTTGCAGCACAACTTCCTTTCATTGGTTGCACTTCAGCTCATCGACCAATCAGACTCTCTCTTCCGGTCTGTTAACTGTGTACTCACTAGGGAGAGGAAAGTAACTTACATATTTGAGTCAAGCAGAAATACGCGCGTAATATACCTTTGGGGTTATCTATAGCGATACTCACTGTTTACAAACATTTCTTTTGATATTCAAATTTGCCAGCCACTGGAAAAAAAGAACCCTCTGTTTAGACGACAATAGATCACGTAACGAAGAACATCGCTATTCAGGACTGGCCGTGAATGCAAATCAATAGACCAGTTCAGGCTCTTGAGTGCATCATCGGTAATCAGGGCAACATGGCGGGAAATTCAAAAGTTTGTACGGTAATTCAAAGCAAAATAAATTGTTCACGACTCGACTTTCTGGACTTTCGCGTTCATAAACCGACCATGTAAGTTCAAGTTTACAACTGAGATGATTTGGACTCGGTATTTATTCTTTTGAATTCCTAAATATTGCTGTTTTTTCTCTATATATTTCCTGTAATTTTGGGCCTTCACAATTACAGGAAATGTATGACGACAGTAATTTTGTTTAATGAAATAATTTCTACATTAGCTATTCTCTCCACCTGTATTCAACCGGACCTTTAAGCGCTTATGTTCTGTTTTGTAAGATAAAAGCGCCCAAAATTGCAAATTGTTAATTCTTTTCATCGTTTAGAACATCCATACAAACCTTAGAATTTCCCACCATCTTGTGCTAATTACCCATGATGCACTTAAGAGCGTGAACTGGTCTATGCTCGCTGTCAACGCAGTAAAACGTGTCTGCGGAATCCATAGTGAATTTCAATTACTGGACTCTCCTGTAAATAAATCCTGGACACTTAAGCAATCAATCTTTATATAAAAAGCCTTGCTTGTATATAAAAAGAGTGAGGGATGGTATTACTGGCATCACGCGATTTAATTACGTGATAGATCGATGATGTAATGCGTATCACATGACGAGAGATGATGCAACCCGATCACGTGATTTAGCTCGAGGGCGTGCTAAGAGATTTTTATGTTATGCACGGTTTCAGTGACCTGTGAAAAATGTAAAGCGCGTTTAGCCGGTACAAACCGAGGGTAAATACTGTTGTTTCGTCGCTGGTAACAAAAGCCGTACTTGTAGGTGAGATCAAAATTGACTCTCAATTAAGAGGCCATGTGGCAGCTCGCATCTCTTGCTACTCTACATAGCCAGTGCAATTACAAACTACACTATGACCACGGACCACTGAAAAGCCGGTTCCTGGTGACACATCCTGACACGATTGCTTCATCAGTTTCACAGCAATTTCACGTCAGTGGCAAGTTCTATGGTGGGGGAAACCTCACTGAATAACATAACTCAGTGAAAACCAATGCATCAGGCCACACTGAGAGGGTGTAAAATTAATACCAATAGCGGTACTTTGTTACCATTTATCGAATACGCTTTAAATTGATTTACTGAATTATGAAATAGATGATTCATTTCATAATTAAGCTACTCCAAAATCCTATGGTAAATAAAGCTATGCTCATGTTCATCTTCATCTTCATGTTCTTGATAATGGTTCGGGAACTTGGAACAAGACGGGACAGTCCCAGACTTCTAAGTGCTTTCCAGAAGTAAAACGATAGAAATGAAACAAAAAGTGGATGTCTAAAGCCTGTCAGCGATGATGGCGAAGTTTTAACGGCAAGGAAACCACCTCTGAACGAGAAAACGAGTAAGGAAGCCGTATTCCATTTACAGTGGTATTAGCAATTTCATGCACTTCACTAAAGGTAACAACTTAGTTCCATTGTTACAAAAAATTATTAGTGAAGGAACAATGCGACCACGAATGCCGCACCTTCGTAACAGGCCGTTTGGTGTGTTTTTCGAAAGCTAGAGTTTGAGTTGTATGAAAATGTTACAGTAATCCACCTACCGTAGTTTTACCAATTTTATTAAACTTACTACTTTACACAAGCCGGCTTAACAGTCGCTACGCTATAACGCTATGATGCATGTCAATATATGACATTCCGGGCTATTAATGTCATAATATAACAGACACGTGCAGTGGTACCTGGAAATGATAATGAAGCATCGTGTCAATTGACGTACCAGTAAAAAAAGCTACCCATAACGTAAACTAACACAATTTTATCGAACGTCGAATTTAATCGAACTTGAGGGCAATAAGCTTGAATGCATTCTTGTTCGAAGACTACACGCTAATCATTGGTTAAATAAATGATGCGACCACGCAAGCTTGGGGAGGAAAGGAAACTAAACGGAACTGTAACTCGTCTTTTACAGTCACCACTTTATAATACTCTCACTGCCAAAATTTGCACGAATAACGCCCTTAGTGTATAGATCATTAGCCCATGACTCACCGGACGTTTTGCTTGCTTATTTAAGGTTTTTATTCTGGGCTTTTTTGCCACTTTTGCCGAGTTAAGCGCTCGGCCTCGAGTAGCAGAAGTTCTTCCCCTCCCTCCTCTCCTTCGGCGACGTTCGCTCCGCCTTCCTCACTGTCTTGCGACCTCTTTCCTAGGCTAAAATTTGCCTCCCATATCTTACCTCCGCTAAGGCAGTGAGTGTCTGTATTTGCAGTGAGGATGGTTTGCTATTTTCGCACTAGGTTTGATCATGGGCGGATTCAGGGAGGTGCATTGGGTGGCAAGCCAGCCCCCTTTTTGGTTCAGCTTTGAATTATGAAAGGAAGTAAGTATGAATGAAATGATTGTGAAGTGCGGGTTAGAAATGAATCGTAGAAGTGATCCTCACACTTTCTGGACAATTTAAAGGAGCTCTGTCACGATATTTTGAGGTATTTTGATCATCGACAAATTTACCTTTAAATTGAAGGAAACCTGAAAATAATGCTTTACAAAGGTGGAAAAATACCAAAGAGATAATAATAAACCAGAAAGGAGCAATGATGGTTAAGGATGGAGAAGATTGACACGGATTACAAACAACAAAATTGAAAAGTTTAGCTAAACTTTTCAAACCCATTTAACCGTGACATAGCTCCTTTAAGCAATTGTCTCATATATGCACTTGAAAAATTCAAGTGACTTCAACGGGATTCGAACCCACGACCTCTGCGATGCCGGTGCAGTGCGGAAAGTATGTATATAAATAAAGAAATCAATCAGGAAATAAATTAAATAAAAAGAAACACAACTTAATTCGTTGCATCAGTCAAACTGAGTCATCTGTAGAGCCTATGGTGTATAAAGTCAGTGTTCAACTGATATATTCCGATATCGCTCTGTCGCCTCAGCCAGCCCCCTTCAAAAATCCTGGATCCGCCACTGGTTTTAGTTACGTATGAGATCAGATGGAAATATTGTTCGGCATTTTGGAGAAGGGCGTAAACTAACAATGTACTTCAAAAAGCAATCTGGAAACAGTCTTTATGCTATTTGCAAAGTAATGTCTGTGGCATCAACTGCGACTTTAATGAGCTTGGCGTCATCCCAGTTATTAGTCTGCTTCTTGAACTCCAACTGGGGTTGAAAGGTCGAGCAGGCACTGGAAATTTCCTTCTCGGTCTCTAGGACGCGCAACTATTGCGATCAGGTAGGAAGGGATCTATCACGCCAGTTCCGTGTTATTCTGATCACGTGACACGAAGGAAAACCTCCTTTGTGAATGGCCAGCGGAGCAGCGCACTTTACGAAAGTAACGGACTGTACAATCACTTCGCCGTTTCCATTCCACTTTTAATTTTTATGCATCTGTGCTATCAACTATGACTTTGATAAACATGGTATCGTCGCGGACATAAGAATGGTTGTCTAGCATTGCAAGGGGGCAAAAGGTTGGACAACCACTGGGAACATTTGACTCTCTTCTTGGTCTCTGGAACGATGAACTGTTGCGATCAGGTCTGAAGGCATCAATCACGTGCTCCATGTTATCCTGATCAAGTAACATGAAGGTGACCTTCTCTCTGAATGGCCAGCGGAGCAACGCATCGTATTGACCGCGCATGATGGCAAGATACAAAGAAATGTGCGTTCCTTTACCAGAACCATCACCGTTTAAGTAGATGCGCACGCACAGTTTGTAGCCATGGTGACTAGTGTAGAAACAAGGACTGTATATCGAAACTTGTTTCCCGGTGATCGCTTCACTTCGACGCCTAGCAAAATCTGTGATCTTCCAAATCAGGACTCCATTAAAACTAGAAAATTCTCGCTGTGTAATATATTCTTCTAAGTCGGCAGCAACGACGCCCCGAAGACTTAAATTGTGTTCTAAACTCTCCATGCGTCGCTGAAGTTCCCTGATTTCTTCGTTTCCATTCTTCAGTTGCGTCTCTATTCTCTTGATTTCTTTGCTCTGATCTTGGACCATCAAGTTCAACTCGACAATGAGAACGTCGTGATTACCCATCCTCGCATCGTTATTGTCTAACCTACGTAACATACCACTGATGTCTGCCTTAGTTAAGCGATGTAAAGAATTTACTGAGCTGTCGGGGACGACATCGTCCATCAAAAAGCGTTCGACGTTCTTTTCTAAATTTTTAATTCGTGTACTGTGACCTTGTACCACTGATGTTAACTGAGAGTGTTCATTTAGTATGTTCTCCACCTTTCGCAGTAAGCTCTCGATGGTTTTATCCATGTTTTTCAAGACTTCAGAATTTTCGTGGAAGGCTCTAATGTCATGGAGACTTGAGTGAAGGAAATTTGACAATTGCTTGGTGAATGAAAGAAGTAAGTTGAGATGCCGAATAGACTCTTTAGCTTGGTGGTCTCTGTCTTCTTTTCGTTTCTTCGGCTGCAAATAATTTATAAATTTGGTCAGCTCTAGTTCAGTACAATACATGTATCACTATCATCATCATCAAAAGCCAAAGTGTAAAAATATCCTTTTTATCAGGTCAGTAAAAACGAATTCAGCATTCAAATGTAGTATTCTTTTGATACCCTTTTTGCTTACATCTAGTACTGACTTCCACTGACGAACAGGCCTTTCCCAGAGTCCCGTACTTGCCAAAGTCTCGATTTTAGTACCTACCATCGTGCACTGAGCTAAGTACCGATCTGATACAATTATGACTTCGGCAGGATTAAACAATAAAGCAAAGAAGAGTCGTTTATTACAGAAAATTCACTGACATGATAAGAAACTCCCACGGTAGTGAAATGGAGGCTTCGGTAGGTAAAGAACTCATTCCGGGCCATATCTTGGCAAAGGCCTCTTGTGGTTAGCTGCCTCACCTTTCCATCCGGGCATCCTATGTCGTGAAATGGACACGATACCTCCACAGATTCACAGTCTCCGTTAACAGGATCTATGTGGCTTGACAGCTGATATAAAAGTATTAAGATCAAGACAACTGGTATTAAAAAAGTATAACATTCGATCGATGGATCCCTACCATTTCTATATAACTGAAAACAAAATAGTAAAAAGTGGGAAAATAGTAACACTACCTGTTTGCGGGCAAGGTTTACGGTCAGACACTTTGGACAGTGCACAGTGTATTCCGGGCATTCATTTTCTTGGTGTTGCTACCCGAGATAATAAATTGAAAAAAAAAACAAACAAACAAACAAAACCGTGAAGTTGAAATTAATAAGAGCAACAAAAACAACAATGAAACGATGAATTTCGGGAAAATAAAATTCGATTGCTCCTAACAGGAGAGCAACCAGTCCTATTCCTATAACCTTTAGCCTCCGATGACTAACGATTGCTAGTTCGGATGCTCTATGACTGAGCTATGGAAGACTGGTACTAGGACTAAAACGTCCAAATGGTGGCATTCACGCAATTGTAGAAGACAAAAATGGTAAATTCTAAGCCCGGTAAAGGAATGAAATGGTGAATTTATTGGTAATGACAGGACATACTAGTAAAAAAAGAAAAACGAACAAAAAAAAAACAATTTACACGTGTCCTTCCCCCGCATCGATTAGATGTTCTATATGCGATGCCAGAACAAAAGAAACAACACTAATTCTTGATCTCAAGTGTATACTACATAAAACCAACTTGCAACTGCATCGCACATAGAGAAGTATAAAATGATGAACTGTTGTACCTAATACTGAGGCAGTCATAGAAGTAGGTGTGCCGTCAGTTTTACTGTTGTTTCGTGTAATTTTTCTATTCATTTTCAACATTTGTAAGGCCGAGTCTTAAAGAACCTTTTACTTTGCGTTGTAAATCGAATTGTAATTTATTAAATACGATTCTGTTTCTTTGTATTTGGCGTCTTGGACTCAACGGAACAACCAGGATTTTGAAAAAAAGGAGTGTAAAAGAAGCCTTCCCGTAATGAATTTTACTGCAACCCTCGAGGTCCGTGTTGTTTTTTTCTGCCGGTTCTTGTTCCAAACAGTAAAGCCAACAGCAGGGTCCAGATTCGTTCACTTATTAGCATTATATTGCGGTGTGTAATTTTCCTTTTAACATTGAATGGCGAGGAGAAATCGCTCAACGCTTGCCGGAAGATTTGTACCTTAAGCTTATCAGCGGTTGATACCAATCCACACAGGTCACATTTCTGCTCCCTGAAGCTGCAGTCTTCGGTAAGGTGCCGTGATAGGTCGCCTTTGGGAACCAGGACTCCACAATCACGATGCATGCACTGAACTTTGGTGAACAGACACAGGGCCTCGTGGTCCTTAAAGAACAAGCGGAAGTAAAATACTTAAGAAGGCAAGGCACTGTAGCAAAGGGTATTTTGCTGCTTAACAGCGCTAAAATCACAAAGAAAAATATTTCACGTAGTGTCGTGAACAGCAACAACAACCTTAAGTTGACGATGTTCACTGTAAGGTCCAAATTTATATGATTCTCTCAGTTGACGAATACCAAAAAGCAGGCGAAAGCAACCGCAACTAGGCTGATCAAATTATTCTTTTCTTCCACTTTGTCCTTCATCGAGCTCTTAAACACCTCTCTGTAACAGACCCAGTGGCATCTATATTCTCACTGGGTTTTCGGAAAAAACATCAACGGGTTGGCAAATTTTGCGTCAGGTCGCTGTTTTGCCTTTTCAAACATACACAAATGATATATGCTGGGTATGTAAAAGTCGCACTGGGGAAGCCACAAACCGGCCGGGTAACATTAAAAATTTCACCAGGTACCGGGGAGGCTAAATTTTCACTGGGTGAAGGGAAAAAAATCGACTGGGTCGGGTTTCACTGGGTCTGTTATCGAGGGGTGTTCTTAACTTCGACGGTGAATCGTCCACACAAAACAAAATACACAAGAAATCACGTGTTTAAAAAAGGCGCGAAAAGATAACACAGGGCGCCCATCTGCAACATTTACACTCATTTACTGTAGAATGTTACATATAAAATAGAAGAGAAATAAAAAGGATATAGTCATACGGCCTAAAGGATCCAGGCAGCCACATAAAGGTATAGCTATAGCTATAGCTATCGCAAATCACGGGTTAAAACAGATTCTTCAAAAATATGCTAGCCTTTATTAATGATGGTCATGATGCCGGCACCCGTGAGAAAGATGACAAACTAGTTGCTTGCCGGCAAACGGGCGAAAGGACAACTCAAAAGAAATCATAGCCCTTGGCAGGAATCGAAGCTAGGACCTACCTCCGTAACACCGGTTTGGTGTTCTAACCAATGAACTACAAGGCCCATTTACACTACAGGAAAAACTGGGTTCGGACCCATTAAAAAGTTGGTACGGACCATATATTTTTGCCGTGTAAACTATCCGTACCAGGTTTTTAGGAAAAGGATCCGGACCCGCTAGCTTTTTTCTGAAAACGAGAAAGGACCCCTTTTTGCGGTATGTTGAAAAGAGAATTACGTAATCGAATTGCGTCATACTTGATTGACATCGGAATTTTACTTTCACTTGTATTCGTGTAGCGTCTAGTGTCTACGGTGTGGTTTGCGAATCTTTTAAGTCGGAAAAATCTATGAAAAAGTCTTTTTGAAATCTAAGTTGAACCAGGGAAAGTCTTTGGAAATAGAAGTTCTGTTGTCACATTATCTGTCTATTTACGGTAAAAGTCTCTTCCTGATTCCGAAAATCGGTAGTGTAAACAGTACGCTAATTACGGGACCTTAAGGCCATTTCTCTCATGAGCTAAACCTAATTGTTGCCCGTGTAAACGGTAAAAAAAAGTTGATCCAGACCACTTTTTAATGGTCCGGACCCGGTTTTCTCTGTGATCTAAATGGGCCTACAAGAACTCCTGATGAATGGATGAATGATGGAGCCCATCATTAATGAGGCCGATGACCACGATAGGCTCCCTTTTTGGAAAGTTTCGATTGACCCACTTTGATGCTCGGTATCATCATCATCACTATCATCATCATTTTATTTCGTAATGCAGGTTTAGGTTGGCAGCCGATAAGGATGATGTGGACCTACAGAGCCCTAATACTAAACAAAATAATCTAACCTAAAATGTTCTGTAACAAGACATGACAACAATCATAGTTCCAGCTGTTTTAACGAGAAAAAGACGACCATCTTTTTGCGCTGCGAGCAGTCTTAAACCTATGCTCCTGATAAATACAGTGTACCGCTTTTTAAATTGGCTGATTGATAAAGGACAAAGCTTGTTTTTGCTCGTTTGTTGTTATCGTTACGGTCAGTTACGCCGTTAAATTTTTGTCCCACCACTCCCATCCCCCCTTGCTTATAATAATAGCACAGAATATAAGTCGTCAATGAAGCACACACGCACAACAATTGTGAAAAAGCTATTCCGCCAGTTCAAGTCCTACCTCAAACTGCCTCAGCTCTCCTCTCCATTGGCAGCCGTTGCAGTGGTTTGCACACTGCACTGATAAAGACAGAATTTCCCGTTGAGCATATTTGTCTTCGAATATCTAAAATTTGCGAATAAAAATTAGACCGGTAAATTGTAAGCAATCCGTAAGTATGTGGGTACTCGTAAGTGATACGTACAATGATCGATATTCCAATTTCACCAGTTTTGTGGCATCATTCTATGGAATGTCAATTGTTTGGTTCTGTGAGTTTTAAAACGCCGTTCGGCAGTTATTCAGTGGACTAATTAGTGCCGTGGGGTTGAAGGGTGGTAAAGGCTCCTGGTGGAGTGCGCTGGGGCCATCAGGTGTACTTCGCAAATGCTAGGAAATGACCACCATGTCATAGACTCTGCCACCAAGTCGGCTGTCGCATGTCCTCGTCATAACCCCGGTAATGTAGTTGTACTTCATCTGAGCGACAACGGCAAAAGGCGGGTATCTGGCGCCTTTCAAATGACGGGATATTGTGGCTAAGGGAAGGACACCCTGACAGAAAATCCAGGCCCTCCAGGTTGGGGGTTGGGCATGGAGCCAATCCCCCATCCCGTAAAAAAAAATATCGATTACGGAAACCGGAAACTCTAATAAGCAATGTTACATGAGGAACAGCACAACTACTTGCCTAACTCCAAATGAAGATTTTATCACATGGAAGGATGGGTTAATGACGGGAACAGGTGTAAGCCGAAAGGAAGCCTGTTCACCGATGGAGTCGTTGGCTTCACCCAAGTATATTATGAAGATAGGCACGTGGAACGTCAGAACCATGTACCGAATACGGAAAACCGCAGTTGTAGCAAGAGAGATGAGGAAATATGACATCGATGTACTGGGAATCAGTGAGTGCAGATGGGCTGGTTTTGGGCAGATGAGGGTACAAACAGGTGAAACGTTGCTGTACTCAGGAAGGGACGATGATGCGCACCTGAGCGGTGTTGCCATGTTGTTGAGTAGAAAGGTAGCCAATCAAACGAGGACATTCGAAACCGGGCTAACATCAGCACCATCAGTGAGCAAATCTTCCGGCGACACTGGAAGTTCATCGGCCACGTCCTCAGAATGGATACAAACAAACATCCCAAGACAGCACTAACGTGGGCCCCGGAGGGAAGAAGAAGTCGTGGTAGACCGAAAGGGACTTGGCGGAGAACCGCAGAAAAAGAAAGAACAGCATTGGGTTTCATCTCATGGAGCGAGGCAGCGGTGGCTGCTCGTGACCGTGCGACATGGCGAAGGAGAGTGTCTGACCCTATACCCACTTAGGGTTATGGCTAAGGAAGAAGAAGAAGAATCAGTGCCGTGCTATGCAGTTGGTAGTCAGGAAGACTGTATAGTTCTGAGTTCGACATAAAAAGAGGAAATTCAAGAAGCAAACATTACACAAAACCATCCTATTTGGATTTGCTCGCTGATGAGCTACTTTACGGTGTGCTCAAATCAGATCCACTATACGTTTTACCTCTTCCCTCTTGATTTCTTCGCTGTCGATTAAACACTTACAAGAGGGTGACCTGCATGAAATAGAGCATAAGACAAACATTAAAAGGTTCTAGAATGAGTTTCGAACTGCGCCTATTATAGGACCGAAAAAGTATTAAAACTGAGTTTGAAAGCTACGCCATTGACGAAGCATCACATAAATCAGTTAATCACCACCTACTGCTTTAGAACGCTGACCAATACGCGGTCTTACTAAAACCAATAACTGACCACCTGAAATTAACGTGGCTTTTAAAGGCCCAGAGTGGTGTTTTCCTCTGGAGGGAGGTGACCTGGGAAGCGGCGTGATCCAATGGTTTAGGCGCTGGATTTACTGCCAAGCACCTGCTTCTTTTGGGAAGCTACCAAATAACTGGATAGAGAACTGACTACTGAAAATCACGGAATTACGGCTCATCAACGCAGACTCATAACTTTCAAAAAATGGACCTTCCCTGCGACTGCGCATCGATTGGCTGTGGCCAGAGTCCATGTTCTTGGTGCTGACCAGAAGAAAAGCGGGCTCTCTTACCTTAGCAACTCTTCTACGCATGGCCTGCAGTATCGATGTCCGCAGTTAGTCTGTACTGGATCCCTCAACACTCGTCCACAGGACGGGCAGAGAAACTTAGCATCGAAATCATTGCCATCGTCGGACGTCACACACGCGTAACCACACATGGTTAATCACTGACTAAAACACAATTCAAAGTGCAGATAAATGAACAAGGGCCTTTTAAGGATTTTGTTTTTATGATGTATTATGCGTGTTGGCGTGCGTTTCTCGAAAGTCTCAGCTAACGTTAAGAAACACGAAAAAGTGTTTGACCTTCCAGCCATGAAACCTTCCAACAACTTCGCTCATTCTTGTCTTCAAATCGTGTTAAAAAGATCAGCTTGTTGTAATAAGCAGATGGTAGTTTTATAAGTTACTTTTCGGTCCGCGAACGTTTGGAGGTGTTGTCATTGTTATCGAGAGGATTGCAAACATGTATGGTGTCCGGTATCCATGATGGCGAAAAGACTTGGGCAAGTCTCTGCACAGGTAGCGCAAGCTCGATATATGACTATCTGCACTGTACCATATTACGCAAGAGTAGAAATATAAGGATTTGTATGGGGAAAAGGTTTTTCTCAAAATTCAAAAAATAATTACGACTTAAAATAAAATAAAAAATAGCTTACCTTGCTTCAGTCTTGTGTTTCTTTGTCTCTGGTACGGTTTCTGGGTCGATTAAGAGCGATTTAGGTGGTTTTTTGTTCCTCTTCTTTTCCCTTTTCGGATGGGGATGAGGATTGGATGAGACTTTATTCGCAACCCGCGTTCCCCAAACCGTTGGAAGATCGCTTAGCGACCCGGCCAAAGACTCAAATTACTCACACTCAGAGGGTGGGTGACGGTCTTTTGGCCTGAGACTCGTTGTGAGCAAAAGACCGTCGCCCACCCCTAGTGTAAGTAATTTGAGCCTTTGGCCGGGTCGCTAAGCGATCTCCCAACGGTTTGGGGAACACCCGTTGTAAATAAAGCCTCATCCGATGGCTCTCGAAGAGTTTGGCGGCCTTTAATTCCCTCTCGGTGTATAAGCGGCTCGAATGAAGAAGACGAATGGGTAGCAGAGGTACCATCCGTGATCTACGTGGAATTTCGAGGCGATCGATGCCTTGGGAGCGAATTTATGGCCCTTGTCCTTCGGTGATCTCGGTTCGGTGGCTTCGTCTGGGTCACCAACCTTGAGGAAGATGCATAGAGGGAAAAGAAGAGGAACCAAAACCCACCTAAATCGCTCTTAATTGACCCAGAAACCGTACCAGAGACAAGGAAGCACAAGACTGAAGCAAGGGAAGCTATTTTTTTTTTTTTTTTTAATTTTAAGTCGTAATTATTTTTGGAATTTTGAGAAAAACCTTATCCTGATATTTCTACTCTTGCGTAATATTGTACAGTACAGATAATCATACATCGAGCGTGCGCTACCTGTGGTCTCTGTCAGTGTTTTGCGCTGTACTTGTCTTTTGCTTTTGGTATTCACTACTAATAGAAAGGAAAAACTTTCCCGGCCTTCACATACTAATTATAGCGTTCAAAATTCACCGCGCGTATCCAAAGACCGGGAGATGCTGCTCGGCCGTTCGAGGTCACGTATCATAATACTGTTTTATCATTTTCAGATGATAAGGCTGCTCACCAAGCTGACGGTACATATGGAAACCGAAAATCTTTTTTTTTTTCCTTTCTTTCTTCGTTTTCACGGGAGCCTCGCAGGAAGTGAAGAAAGAGTGATGCGGTCGTACCATGGCAAACTGAAAATGAAATAGCGTTTGCCCAGTCGCTGAAGAACTGAATTTAAATGCATGGTCTAAGTACAACAGCTTTCGCTTCCAGATGTAAATGAATTTTTGCTTAGTGAATTTAGTTTGAAAATAGGTCGGGTGAAAAACTGATTTTCCCGCGCGCATTTAGGCGGTAAACGCACTGAGCGGTGACTAAATACTGAGTAGACTGAATATTCGACATTGCCCTCAGATCGACGAATTTTAATAGTGCGGACGTGAATAGCGAAAATGTCTTCCGCTTTTAGAAAAAAGCAACGAATTGTCAGTGGTAGGAATAAGGAATCATTTCAGCGTTAACTCGAGTCAAATCTTATCATCCGAACGCTGGCGGAGTCAAGATTCCCTGAACAAATCAATGGTCTTATCGGGATAAAAAATACTGCATGCGAGGTGGAGACAAAACTTGATATTTAGAGTCTCTCGGTGCAACTTACCAAAATCGCAGACACCGATCTTTCTTGCCAAGTCCCTTCACTTGACCAAGTCAGGCGACCGACGTCTGAAAGAATGAAAGCGCGCGCGTCGCTATTAAGCGTTTTAAAGAAGCCTAAAATGAGAACGATGATCAGTTTTGCGGGAAACCCCTAAGTCCCTAGGTCAGGGAATTTTGAAAATCATGAATCCGGAACGGGCACCGGAATAGAAAATAACCCGTTGTTTTACTTCATCTAATAAAGATTTGTATGTTCTATAAAATTAGTACAGACCTGGCAACCCTCAAGAGTGGAAAATCTTTTAAATAAGTAATGTGAGATCTTTATTCTATCTGCAGGTAGGTGGAAGTTGACTATAAGCACTGCTTATGTAATATATTCCTGCTTCACGAGCCTCCATTTTTGCCATGCAGCATGAAGACAAGGCTAGCCTATCGTATCAGACACCTCTCATTAGTGCAGTAGACGCAACTCAAGTGATCCGTAAGTGTGAATAGCTGATAATGTCGAGTTAAATAAATTTTTGGAACCAGCATTTAATATTTTTTCTACTCCACATTTTTCCTAAAACAACCGGGAAAGTTAAAGATCCCTCGAGGTTGTGAAATATTGCCCTGGAGATCAGTGTTCCATACAGTTGCAGTAAAATTAAATAAAAAGTACATTACGTGAATTTTTGCTCTTTTTGCAGTTTCTTTGCCTGACCAGGTCAGTTCTTCTTGTATTAGTTTGACATCCATGTCGATTTTCATTCCGCCATTTAAAAATAAATGACCGCAATGTGACGAGTACGAAATTGAGTAGGAGTACGAGCTGAGTTTCCAATTTCAAACTAGCCACGTCCACAGAATTCTTACACCTTGTTTCTTGCTTACCATGACATAAGAAGGAACAAGAAGTAGTAAACGAGTGATTGTCTAAGTTGCCGAAGCACAGGAAATAAATTTCAAACCTCGTTCTCGTACTCAATCTACCGTTGAATCTACTGAAGATAGATTGTCTCCAGGTTCCCTCCACAACGGGCATGTAGACTACTTTTACGGTCTCACCGTGCGACCTAGAGATGGCACCCTAAATCGTAAGAGTTGGTTCCCACGCTGATTGCTTACCGAATCGTAAGAGACTTGGTCCTTTTTTTCATGTTATTTATATTTTTACCTTATTTTTTTCCTGTTCCGCCTCCGGTTTACGGTTCCGCTCCTGGGTCCGGATTCGGGATTCCTGATTTTCCAGATGCCTCGAAGGCCAAATGCAAAATGATATTCGGGATTCCCCGATCGCGAATATATATATATATATATGATATTCGGGATTCCCCATTCCCCGATCGCGGATATATATATGTAGGCAGTTTAGTGTGCTTCCCGAGCCAACGAATGATGTCAATACTGAAAGGATCGCAATGGATTCGCAGTCCAATCGGCTCAGCGTATAATAAAAGTTTGTTAAAATGGAGACCGAACATGGACAACGTTTGATATTAATTAAAACTGGTAAAAAATATGAACTTTTTATGAAATTACTAAGTGACAAACTACTAACGAAAATGTATTAATCCTTTGTTATAAAAGCTTACCTAACAAAATCTTTACTTGCTATTAATTTTATGTATTGAAGATAAATCAAGGACATAACACGAAAAACAAAGTAATATTCCTGGCTTTGGCTAGAGTTCCCCAGAAATAGCATTCTCAATGCCTTAACGAATCTTTGCATGTCCTTTTTCAATATCCAAGTCAATGTCCGACAATTCTAAATGGACTCTCCTAGAACCTCTTAAGCAAAGTACAGCTGTAATGCTCTTCGCAGCAGTGCAAAGGATACTCTTGCCCTGATCCATGATCGATCCATGACATGGTAGTCGCATGGTTTTCGCCCTTCTTTGTAGCTTTGCCCCTCTTTGTCAACCCTTCTTTGTTTTCGCCCTTCTTTGTCAACTAGCTCAGCATGCAAGTCTACTATGGTATCATGGACATTCCAACGCCATTCCACCTGCCGTGCTGAAAACTAATGGCGTGAATGTGGCTTGCTCTACTTCTAACACTCAGTTAGCGTACTAGCGCTTGTTCTTTGTTTCTTGCTGCCTGAACATCTGGTCTGGATCCATATCTCTATAGGAGTCTGCATTTTGGCGGCAAACTCTCACATCAAAAAATGCCGACCTCTGCCTCTATCAGAATCCCCTAGGAACTATATCCAGCCGCGCATCAGGGGCTGTTGGTTCCCCTATTTAACTCTTCTCCTGTGATGTCTTGCAAAACTGGTTGGATTTCAAAATCACTGCGCATCATGCGAAGCAGTTCCGCATAATAATAATAATGATAATAATTAATAATAATGATAATAATAATAATAATAATAATAATTTCACATAAAATTTATTAATACGCTTCTCAACTGAACTGAGAATCTACAAATTGACTTATATTTTGTCTTTCCACTTGCTCAGGTTTAAAAATATCTTTCTATTTTGTTTCCTTCATCCTTACACATTTACGTGTCAAACTACGCTATTCCTAGGACAGTGAGTAGTCTTTCGGAATTCATATATTGCTAAATATTATTCAATAATTTATCAGCCGGACGAAAATCTGCATCTTAGTCACTTTCGGTTTCGAGCTATAAATGCGCAACATTTGAAGGATATTCATCTTCCGTCTTTTCACTTTCAATATTTCAAGACCGTTTATAGTTTTTTACAACACTGGACGTGCAAACCGCTAAGTAGAGATTTATGCATTACTGATGACCTCAGCGTTGTGTCTTTATTTCACCCAGATACTCCCTTTGGGCATTTTCTGCTTCAATTCATCATTATCCATTTGCGGACGTGATGAAAGGTCATTCCGCACGCGCCTAGTTTTGGCAAATCACGATTTTGTCTGGTATACAAATCTGTATTACAGTGTACTAGATCTGTATTAAATACGATATCATTTTAGTTTATATACGCGCAGACTACAAGGATGCGTCCTCGGGATTTTGCGTCTAAGCAAAATTCGTGCAGGGGCAATACTAATTTATGTCATCCCTTTCGATCGATTTGCAGGGGAATTACCCTCCTGAACAAGGCTACAAACCGGAAATAGTGGATATTTTAGCGTGACGCGTCACGATACGGTACAACTGCGGCTGACGGGACAGGGTTGGTTTTTACAATCACTTTCTTCAACTCAAACAAAAAACGGTTGAATAGCTGTTAGGAAAATAAACACGCCGGGTCTCAGCAGCTAACTACGCCTCAGGCAGGGAACGACTTTTAAGGTGGCTCAAACCGGTTTCAACACTTTCAAGAGCCTCACTTATCAGAACGATTGACACTATAACACTATCACGTATTAACAATGTTATGTTACCATATGAAACAGCAATTATTGCCGAATAAAATGCGGTCATTATTGTAACGTAATACGTAACCATGGTAACAGGAAAGCCCTATTAAAAAAACCCTATATTTCGGCTTTAGTTGCTCGTATCTCAAAAACGAACTCGGTGACCCCCATTTTTTAATGCTTGAAAGTGATTGGCAGACCAAGATAAAACTGTCTGCAAAGTTTCAAAAAATTCTGTGGAGCGGATTCTGAGCCACCTTATTTATTTTATTTTTTAAGGTGGCTCTGAATCTGCTCCACATAATTTTTTTAAACTTTGGAAATAGTTTCATCTTGGTCTGTTGATCACTTTCGAGCAATAAAAAATAGGGGTCACCGAGTTCGTTTTTGAGATATGAGTAACTAAAGCCAAAATATAGGGGGTTTTTACAGGGCGTTCCAGTTTCCATGGTTACGTATTACGTCATAATAATGACCGCATTTTATTCAGCAATAATTGCTGTTTCATATGGTACCCCAACATTGCTAATACGTGATACAGTGTTGTAGTGTCAATCGTCCTAATAAGTGAATCTCTTGAAAGTGTTGAAACTGGTTTGAGCCACCTTAATTGCAAAAAATGGTGAAAAATATCAAGAAAATTATACAAAAATGTCCCCCACCCCCTCCCCTCGCCCATGAAAAGCGTTCGCTTAACTGAGTTCCAGAGGGAAAACCCCCATTAATAAAGTAAATACATCACTTAAAATGAAAATAAAGATCCTGAATATCAGAGGGTGGGGATAATTATCATTTGTATTTTCGCCCCCAAGGATGAAAATGGGGCTTTTCTTCCATCATGCGTGCACCTGCTTGTGGGCGACCGTACTCTCGGAACAGGCCAAGCGAACAGGCCACCCATACTCTCGGTTTCCGAGATCTCGCCTCACCACTAACCCCTAAATTTTTTGTGTCTTAAATAAATTTTAGCATTGTCCCGAATACGTATTCGAAAAAAATTTTTGATTTGGTTAAATCCTCGATTTTCTGTGAATTTTTTAAATCGTCAAGATTTTCGTTCAAGTCCGAGCAAGGAGAGATCTGGGGCGAGCCAGAACTATGACGTCAATTCCAGAACGATTGATCCTTCGTGTCTCCCTTAGCGTTTGTTATTTTTTTGTGACTTCTGTTTTAACAAAGTGAAGCTCTCGCAGAACGGCAAATGTCTGCATCAGAAGAAGAATTGGAGTTTAGCGATTTGAATTCAGTCGATTCTAAATGGAGTTCGTCTCCTGAATAGGGATTGAAGAAGAAAGCGACGGCCCGTCCGCAGATCTCTCGACGAGCGATGGTGAAGATGATGTGGCAGCATTCGCCGAAGAACTGCTGGCCGACGCAGAAGGGACAGCAGAGTATGAAAGGGAGAGAAAAGCAGAAGAAGAAATGGAGAAAACTTTGAGAGATCGATTAGAGGGCACTGTGGCAGTGACTGTGTGGTAAGATGCTCTTACGAAGTTATGTTTACCTCGATGTAGCTTATGAGCAAGCTGATTTTCACACTCTCAAGTTATATTCCTCTTCTCTAAGTTTTTATTTTTAACAAGGCGAGTTTATTGATATTCAGTTCGGTCCTTACGAAGCCATCGTGGCATTGACTTCCCTCCTGGCTCGCCGAGGGCAAATCTTCGTTCAAAATCCTCGGGTTTGAAATGCACAGAGCATATCACCGAGTGCTTCGATGGCTCCCACTTGGCCCTCTTCTGTTAACCCATTTCTTCCTTCGCCTCTTGGCTTCCGGACGATCGTCCTCAAAAAATGGAATCAGTGCAGCGATATACCCTGAGCTTCGTCTTTCTGGTTGCTGCAACCAGCAGCAACGCAAATTGTAGGCATTTCCTTTGCGCGCAATCGAGAAACAACGAGTGAAGGTAAGTGAAATTATGTCGATTTCACAGGGGTCGCGTGAAATAGGTTCTGGAATTGACGTCACTAGTCCCATTCCCCCCATTTTTGCTTCACTCGGACTTGAACCAAAATGGCGTCTATTTTGGCGGGATTTTCCACAATTCAAAAAATCACAGAAAATCGAGGATTAACCAAATCGCAAAATTTTTTCGAATACGTATTCTGGACAATGCTAAAATTTATTTAAGATAAAAAAAACATTTAGGGGTTAGGTGCACTTTAAGCTTCCCGACGCCGAAATCTCCGCGGTTTCTGAGGCCGAGATCTCGGTTACCGGAGTGGAAAATTTCGAACTTCAGCCCGGTCACCGGGATGAAAACGTTACAATGCATTTTATGGTTTCGGGGCGCGTTCTTTGTACCCTGCTAGCAGTGGAGTTTCGTCTCTTATCCGCTTTGGTAGCGAAACGAGAGAGAACCACTGTTCGCACTGGGGTACGTTCTTTGACGTGATGCAACATACGTTTCCTGAATACAAACTAGAATTCACAGTATTGTCATTTCATTCTAATTCAAGTCGCTCACTATCCTGCAAGTAGCCACAAGTAAATAAAATTCGGTGGCGTAGCTGCCATAGCTGCCTAAATTAAAAACTCCTTTCGCTTTCTCGCACCAGTGTATAAGCGGGCTGCAGAAATTTCCCAATGTAACCAGTGCCGCGCGCGAATATCGGGAAAAACAAATTCGATCCTCTGTTTGCTTTCTATTTCATAGGTTACTAAGGTGATCAAGTACTGAACTGAGATCTACTCAACTGCGACTGGTATTTGGAAATCAGTCGACAGCAAATATCAGCTGATAATTTCAATTTCGTTAAACGCTACTGATGGAATGCGGATTGCTCAGCTTGAGATCAGTTAGCGCGTCTACGACCCGGCTTGTTGATAGGAACTTTCGGGACCCATCTCAACGTCATCTCCTCACTTCCTTATCCGTCAGCCTTATCCTTATCTGTGATTAATATTCGTTCTGGTAAACCGACCTCTTCACGAAATAAACAAACTACTAATTTCATGAAACGTTTGGCTCAACTTTTCTATAGATACTGAATTATTTCGTAGTTAACGTTTAATACAAGACAACATGTGTTTCAAGCGGGCTGGCGGATATCGTAACCAGCCAAGATATTGAGTAACATTTCATTACCATAAGCACCCGTAAAGCACCCCTTGCCGATATACAGGCCAGAATCATGTCAGTTCTCGTTCACAGGTTAAAAACAAAATCAACAAACCCGCAAAAACCGCGAAGAATGGAACGAAAAAGAGGGATTGATTCCGCTCGACCTACAATCCCTCAGTTATCCATTCCTGTTTTAACGGAAAAATTCATGACGTCATATCTTAGACTCAGGCTGTTATCATGCCAACAAAACACTTGAATTAAAACAAAGCACGAGACAGCGGAACGGAAGATCAATTACTCATACAGTCAATAAGGCGTGACCTTACACCGTGGAGAGACTGAACATTCCACGGAGAAAGCATTGCAGTCAAGCAAACACAATGGATACTGCATGGAACATATTCATCTCTCCAAGCCTTGTGCCTTCGATGTTGGCGGCGGTTATAATTTTACTTATTGCAATTTTGCACAACGTTCATCGAACGAGGATGATAAATGTTGGCTTTCATGTGCAAGAGAAGGAAAAGGAACCCGAAGAACAAGATGAGAGGTTTGCAACAAGTAAGACTTGAATTATTTTTTTCTTTTTCAATGTTTTTTAAAAGTGTTGAAAATTGAGTAAGAAAAGAGCACATGCAGCTGTTTTCCCTCTAGCCTGCGAGCAAGCTCTCCACTGGGGTCTCAAGCGACCCATAATTCGCGTGAGACCCCAGTGGAGAGCTTGCTCGCAGGCTATTTTTCCGCTCTTATGCATTGGCAAAGAGGTCAGTTGTTCGCTCTTTCAAAGACCAACCGCTCGATGATCTGTGATGCGAGTTATCAGCTGAGTGGAAACTGCCTCTTTCTTCTAATCTTTCTTTCATTGTATTGTTTCCTACATTAAATTTCCACCGTCGAATTCCAATAAACTTACAAAATATGATTAGTCAGCAAAATAATGAACTATCAAAGTAACATTGTTGTGGTTTATCAAACAGCGGTTTGTTTGCCGGTCCTGAAAGTAGTTCAATCAATAAATGATTTCTTGATTGATTTAGTTGGAATTTCTGACAAATCTTGGTTGTAGATAAAATTAATTAATTAATCTGAAATTACTAAGTTAACAAATTACAGGAGCGACCGAAGAGTCAAGCAGTCTGGGCAATTTTGAACATTTGCTCGTCAGGGTCCAAATTGATTGTTAGGCCTTAGATTAGTGAAGGGATGAGTACGGTGAATAATGCAGGAAACTTTTAATATTTGAAAATCTTTCGTGACTGCATGACGTCAAGTCATGCAGACCTTGCGTGCGTGCAGACGTAAATCTTCAAGTACTTATCGTCTCGTCAACAATTTCCAGAATATTCAGTTAGGCGGGTTCAAACGTTGAACTTCACCTGTGCCGAATCTAATGCAAATGAGAAAAATCTGTTGTTCTTTCTCACTTGCATTATATTCGGCACATGTGAAGTTCGACGTTTGAACACCTGCACGACGCGTGCATTCCGGCGCATCTATCTATCTATCTTTAAAGAGTTACAGTGTTGACGTCATTCAATTAATGACCTCACAAGATACAATGAAAAACATTGAACTGGTCGCTATCGTTTTAACCACTCACACTTTTCACCGATAGTGATTTGGTTGATGCAAATGTGTCTATGCAACAGCTTGTACTATGTTTTGGATAGTTGGATAATACTGTTTTTTCATAGCACCCGGCTCAGCATGAGCTGTAGCCAAGTAAACAAAATTTCAAATCGACTCAAGAGAATCGCTATTGAGAGAGGGTGACACGGACAGTTACAAAGAACTGGTTGACCGGATCAAATCCGGAGAAAGATCGCTCAGCCGATTAGAGAAGAGAACCAACAACAAAGTTAACCCAGATATGGCCGGTAATCTAGGATTTGAATCCGATACTGCCCATCCCAGCTGCTCCAAGGGGAATTAATCTGATCGTGCATGGTTGATGTCCTGCTGAGAACTGTCAAACGTCCCCATCTCACATTCTTGTATTGATGAGGGGAATCATGCAACCGTACCCTTGTTTGTCGTTATTTCCCTTAGGCATCCTTTTGGTTTCTTAGATGCCCGGCATATTCAGTGGGGTGGTGTGCTTTCGTCATTCCGAGGGATTTTCGTTTTTTTGCCTACTATGCTATGCCATCAATTGCGTAAGTTTAGTTCGGTAAGAATCGGAAAGTGTTCGGAAATCAGATCAGTCAAGGACTTGATCTCGGCAACTCAGACATTCGTTAGTTCTGGTTATTGGTTCTGGGCACTTAACGTCGGCGCAGTTCTATCAATAGCGACCTTTAGATCGGAGTACGAGTACGACTACGAATTTTCCGTTCTGAGCACGCGCATTAGTTTTCGAGGTCGAAATTTTGCCAAGTTCGGGGGCTCAAAACGGATAACTCGTATTAGTAGTCGTACTCGTCCTCCGATCTAAGGGTCGCCAATAATGATTGGGTGGAATGTCACTGAGCTCGTCTTTTGCCTTTCGTCCTGAGAGTCACGCACGCAGGGTAGACACTGATGCTGATTTCTATCCCTTATTGGCAGTGAAAGGAAAAGAGAGAAATGTCAACCCCAGACCAGATACGATCACGTCTTGCGTACGGTACGGGTATGCATTAGCATACAGGGAGTTGGCGCAAGCGTATTTGCCGAAAATGATAAAATTACAAGAAACAACGAAATTTCCTATTAAACAGTGGAGATTCACAGACAAGTGATTCAAAGACAAACGCTTTTTGTTTTATGTTTTTGTGGAAACTGCATCTAGAACGTAAAACGTTAACAACCTCGTTCCCAACCGTTCCCAGGGCGTTCCTCAAGAGAAAAGCCCTGGGATCGAGGTTGCTTTATTAAGGAAACAACAATTTGACTGCTTCTAGTTTTTTGTGCGCTATAGCAGTACGATTTTGCTATTGCGATTGTCACAACTGGACTCATTTTCGACACAAGCAAGGCAATTTGCATTGGTATCACGATTCTCAGCAAGTTTTGCCTAATTTGGAGACGTCTGCAAACTTGAGTCGTATTGCCGTCTAAAAAACGAGCCCTGTGATAGACAATTTCGCTCGGCATTTTGTGATTGGCCAAAGCAAGAGAACCAAAAGAATTCAAATCGATGGCGCGGACTACATTTGGATGGCGTCAATATTTTGCTGGTTGTAAGAATTTGGAAATCGACCGGACGGGAGATTATTTGTCTTTTGAGACAACATTGCGTGACGACGTTGAGAAAAAATATATTTCCGTATCGTCGCGACAGAGCTCCCAACTAGTCGTCAAAATCTAATTTATTTTATGGAAACAGCGACAAAAATTGCAAAAAAAAATGTTAAAATAGCCTCATGCTCGCTTTACGGGCGAAATTATTCCAAGATGACGTCCGTGCCCGCTCTCCCCATTTCAACCGGTACTTCAGAATAACTTTGTATGATAACGTTAACATAATTGAGCGAGCGAGAGCGAGCATAACATCGATAACTTGTTCATTGCATCATGACGACTTAAGAGGGGAAAGGACACAATTCCCTTCGTCAAATATGGCTCATACCAGGAGCCCAGAAGTCGGCGCGCCCAACTCTATGCCAACACAGGAGTAGACGGAGCTATTTTTGAAACGACATTTCGCGCGCAGAGACAGGGACAGAGACAGGAACGTTCATCCAATTCATCCAATCAAATGTCTTAGTATGATTGACACCTCATTTTTTATGCCACGTACTTTTTGCACAAAGAGCGCTTGCAACCATATGGCAACCACTTTTCACGGGAATTTCAAGAACTAAAAATAACTTCATCTACTCCAGTGCTGGTGGTCCGGACCGTACCATATGGACGCTCATTGACGCTACGAATTATGGGCTCCTGGTCATACATTTTTGACGACTGATCGAAAGGGTAGTGGTAGTGGTATATATGCGTTATTGACCAAGCGTGAGGTCAAGATGGCTGGATATTGGCCAAGTTCTTTTTAGGTCCATAAAAACGCAAAAAAAGAACGAGGCTAATATCCAGCCATCTTGACCGAAAAAGCTTGGTCAGTAAAGGATTTATTATATGGCTTTCGGGGAAATTTTTCGCGCTGGACACGGCGGGTGGTCCCGAGCGGGCAAGATAGCTCCATCTTGCCCGCTCGGGTAGCCAATCACAGCGCACGATTTGGTTCATCTTGCCCGCTCACAGAGCTAGCCATATAATAAATAGTATTTTTTCCAAACATTTCCATCAAATTAGCCATTGGTATCAGTGTATCAGTGTAAATAGGAGGAAGAAGGAGAAGGTAGGCTAGTGTCCTGGGCAAAAGCTTAACCTAACCAAAGGGATGCCAACTTTAGCTTTGTTTCTTTACACAGTGACAAAGTGGGCTTCATGCCCGGCCACTGGCAGGTGGACAAGGAGGCGCCGGGTTTGCATGCGGATCGATGCTCCGGTGTCAAATCCCGTCATGTCTTCTGTAGTCCCGATTTCAAGTCCTCCATGTATTTTAAATAGGCTGGTTGCCTCGCTCGAATTCCAGTTGGGTTTCTTAATTATCTGGCGTTGCTAGGTCTTTTCAGTTGAATTGTTCATTTCTTTGTGTACACCGCCCCACCTTGTATAAATACAGGTTCTTTATTTTATATATTTTTCTATATTTTTTTCCTTTTTTACTTTATCAGATCATTATATTATTTTAATATCGTCTTTTCTTGTTGCTTTCATTGTGACTAGCTGTGCGAAGACGACGAGGCAGCAGACTTAGTCTTCCCTGCATTCTAACGACCGTATAAATAATCAAGTGCGTTCCAGAGTATCCGGAGACCTTCAGTGGTGGCCACTCAGTTTTAAATGGTTCCGATTTCTTGCACCCAACTACTTGATAACATGAGTATACCTGCTCAGGGGTTTGGTGACGTGGCACTGAAACGAAATAGGTGTGCCGCTTCGGGACAAAACTGTAGAGAGCACCTAGATTAGTAGTGTCATTAGTCGGGCGACCAACTCTAGGTTTACCTGTGTATTTCTTCGCAAATGTCCGTCACGTGCAATGGGCAATACCGCAGATATGTAGTGAAGGCTCAATGTTCATTCCGCTTCATTTTCATTTCTCTTCGATAACCTTAGAAGGGATTCTCTGTGATGGTAGGCATACAGTACAGGTATGGCAGAAGCGAGTTACGGTGTTAGGTCCAATACGCTCAAACCACTTGCAAATGCACAGACTGTTCGTGGTAGACCCACATCAAAACACGAAAATGAGCGTGCATTTCGAAAGGGGTCGTTCCGCGAACTCTTAGCAAATATCGCAAATGTTGCTACCAAGCTCTTATAAGAGATCAGTTGAGCAGTCATTGGGTACAAAATATGTGCAAACTATGACTAGCAAAGACAGAAGTACATTAAGGAACTTTACTCGAAATTTTGACGCTGGCTGGTGCAAGCTGATAATTGATAATCAGCACAATGGCACGGAGGACAACAACGACAACAAGAAAGCCGTCATGTTGGATGAGAGAGAAGCCACTTACCAAAGCGAAGATGCAAGTAACTTCTTTAATTTTATGACTGTCACGATCATTATTTCAGACATTTTGTACAATATATCAAGTGGATTGTCAGTTCTATCAATTTTTCTTTGTACTGCATTAGTTTTCTGTGTAATCATGTACGTTCGCATGTTGTATAGGATTGCGTTACCAAAACGAGCAATGTTGAATGTCCTGGGAAAATGTGATGCATTAGGGGAGGCAATGTAGCCATTTGTACATCATCAACATGATGGCGTAGTGAAAGTAAAGTATAGAGAGGAACTGAGATCTCGTTATGCTAAATTTGTGTATTGTAGTCATAACCGTGTTGTACGTGAATGCCATGTGTCGAGACGTCGTGATCGCGAACCTAGTAGGATTCCTGTGGAGAAGCTGAAACGTCTGTCGCAGAAAAGCAGAAAACCGAAGGGATTTGTGTGGGAAAAGATTCTTAAGATCATTTCTTTGCCGTCAAAAGTTCATGGTTACATCAGTTGCAGGCTGAGGAGACAAATGAAAAGAAGGCGAATAATTGCCAGTTATAAATTTCGTCTAACAGTAAGTTTGACTTGCTTTGGAAAATACACTGGAACACGAAAACGCGTAAATCTGAAGAAATATCAAGTGTTGTACACATACTGTGGACCAATGAGTTTGTACAAGAATGGTGATCCTAGACGATGCTGTGCTAAAATAAATGTATGTAATGACATAGAAACAAATCCTGGGCCTCCAGTGAATAATATTGATCCAACCTTGACTGTAAAGGCACCATATAGTCAAGGTGGTATTGCAGTATTCGGTGCGAATGCTGGACAACAATGCGTTGCTATGAGTTTGTGTGCTTTGATTTATAGTAATATCAAAGGAATTAATACATGTAATGACCTGGTACAAATTACGGAAATGGGTAATGAATTGTATCCTACACTGTCACAATTTACAGGGCAGGTGTATTTAATGCAAACAGAATTACCAGCTATGATTGGTATGTCTGAGAAAAATTACCAGCTTAATTATAGTGAAAGCTACACAGGTAATCTACATAACAGTGATTCAGTAATTGAGGGATATCAGTACAGTATACCTATAGACAGTGCATTTGAATCACTCTTGTCACAAAATTATTCTTCATTTATTCTGACAATAGGATGTATTGGACAGGTGTTAGTATCTATCATACTGACAATGGGAGTTATAACATTTTTGACTCTCATGCAAGAGATGAATATGGTAGAAGCCATCCCCAAGGTACATGTGTACTATTAGAAGTACCATCCATTCAGGGCTCAGTACAGTATTTCCAGGCTATACACACACTCGGTGACAATTATGAACTCAGAGGGCTGCAGATTGGTACATATGAAATAACTGCAGTGAACAGTGTTAGAGGACAATGCAAATGCACTTGTAAACAATGCTGTGCTGTAGGGCCTTATGCAATGTGTTACTCAACAGCAAAGTCTTGTAGTTATTGGAAATACGAAACGTTATGTTGCATAGCTGACCAAGGAAACAAATTCCATCGTCACCTGAGCATCAACTGACACCTCACGAGTGCAGCTTGATATTTGTGGAGTTGAGATATCGTCTTCGGATGGATTTTCGAGCTCTTCAACCGACTCATCTAAGGATGATTCACGAACTGGGCGTCGTAAACCAGCAACATTAAGCCGAAAATGGGCATGAAAACAAAGTTCTGAAGGTGCGAAGGGTCGTATGAAAACCTAATGTAGCAACTCCTTTATTCAGCACATTTACACGAGCGCTAGCAACCATGGCAACCAATTCTGGGCGGAAGTCTAAAACTATAAATAACCTAACCTACTTCTGTGCTGCTAGCCCTCATCAATACATATGGAGGCTCCTGCTTCAACACGATTATCGCAGCTTTGACTGTCATCTATAAGAGAGTTCAAGTCAGCAATGTTTTCATGACGAAATGCATGTTGTTTTTTCCAGTGTGATTACAAATTTCGTGATCTTTCTTTGCGACATGCACATCTTTCCATCTATTACACATCTTTTTTTAGAACTACTACACAACCCTCATGATCTTTACCAGCACACGTGTGGCCACAGCCCGACTTACGATCCTAGATCGTCTTGTTGTATATATGTTATAAAGGGGCTCGCTTCAGGTGTTTGAACAAGAGCCTCGCCAACGAGTTCCGTTCTTGATATCAGATTGTCATTTGTCGTCTTAATAGACGTCAAGAGTGACCCCAGAGTGACCCCTACGTTAAGAAAGAAATATAAATGCAGGTAAATATAAGCTAATATCAGGTCAACTTAAAACCAAGGGATACTGGCATAACTGGAAAGCTGTGGAGAGGAAGATTTAAGAGAACTTCAGTGCCTATGAGAAAACAGTGATAAACTAATCACTGGTGGAAGTTCAGCGAGTGCAACTACAGAAATGGAACTCCTTTTCACTGAAAGTTTGGATATGTTATGGTTCTTTCAAGTCTATGACAGTGAATTTAAACTTTGAACAATGCCAATTTTCCGAACTTTTAAAACC
>BLFK01001088.1:163671-166171 GCA_014634185.1 Astreopora myriophthalma
GAAGATAGTTGCGCATACTTGTTTCCAATTCTCCTAAAACTCCCAATATCCACGTGCTCTGTTTGTACGCAGACTTACTCCAGATTTCGCTGGACTGTGGGATGTCGATGGACAAGTCACTATCGACCGTGGATTCGTGGAACTGTCTCTGGCGAAAATAAAAACACGGAACAGTACGTAAGTGGCTGTGAGCGCTCTCCGTTTAAAGCAAAAGTCAATTAAACACGTGGGAACACATAGTTATTCAGTATTGTCTTTTTATTTAAATGAAGTCAAACTGCGGCCCAAGCAGTTCTTTTTCTCACGGAGCGGAGATAGCCCTAGATGTCACCGCGGGAAAAAAAAAAAAAAAACAAACAAGCAAACAAAAACAATTCTTACTGAAAAGTGCGGCCGACCTCAGAAATTGGAAATCAACAGGAACTAGCAGTTGTATTTCCACAGCCGGGGTGTTTCTTCGTCTTCTGTATCAAGATTTTAATTGGACTTCAGAAACACTGGGGGTTTTTTGTTTGTTTGTTTGTTTGTTTTTGTGTTGTATTGTGCTTTGAGGAAAGGGCCTTCTACGAAGGGAGGAGGGGGGTGAGGCTTTTGAGAAAAGAATATAGACACGTGGTCCCAGAATCGAATCCAGGTCACATTCATTTTTGTGGGAAGTGAACCTTCTGGTTACTAAATTTGCCATCACCCTGTTTCCGAGCGTTTAAGGAACAAACGAAAGTAGATACGTCATCACTTACCACTGCGATTATCACTGTATCTTTCAGCCCTCCAATCTTGCTAGCTATGGTGGAAACCTTACGGAAAAGTTTTTCCTGTCTAAGTTCTCCATGAGGCCAATGGTCCAAGATGTCGTTTAATACTGCGTGGAATATGGAAAGCTGTTTATATGCTTTTCTTACAAAGGTCTCTACCTGAAGAACACAAACAAAAAAATAGTTTGGTTAGTACGTTGACTTTTCTTGTAGAACATCATTCTCCATTGGCTGTCCATTGGCTGTCCATTGGCTGTATAGCGTCCCACTTCCTATCGCTTTTTATGCAAACCCATTGTTACCTTTGTTCCTTTTCTATTGTTCGCCTCGGTCCCAGTGCATTTGCGTAATCCCGTAACTCCAAGAAGTTCTTTAAGCGAGTATAAGGAATTAACTTTCCGTATTCATATTTCCGCGAAATATGGCCACTAATCTAACTTAAAGACAGTTATCATATATCAAACTTACAGTCATTTCCTGGCTCAGTCGTTCCACTCCATCTATGTCAGCTTGTCTTGACTCAAGTGGATCTCCAAAGAATTCTTTTGCCTAGAAAAGGAGAAATGATGTTGATTACCAAAGTACCTTTTTTCGGCGACGACTTAGAGTATTACAATAACGGATGTAAAATGGCCGCCTAGGAGGTCAGTTCCAAAATCACCGCCGGAATAATTTTCATTGCGGTAAATGGGCTAAGAACTGTAAGGTTTTTACGAAAGACTAAAAAGCAAAACAACTGAATAAAGCGTGGGAATCATTTGTGTTTCTTCATTTGTGTTCCTTAATCTTTGGCCAATTGTGTCGAATGTGGCTCAAGCGTTTTAGGGGTCGTGCGGTGCAGAGCAGAAAAACGTAAAATTACTTTCGAGAAAAAGCGAAGGCCACTCTGATATAGAAAGAGGGAGAGCAGCTGTATATAAAACTGCTTTTGTCATCAACTTAGATACTTACATAGGCCTTTCTTGTCTCAAAAATTAAGTCATCCAATCTTTGGCCACCGCTGGTAGAAAATATGACCATCTTCATTAGAACCCTTCTAGTCACCGGCTCTTCGACAGGAGCTCCGGACGAATGGAATGGGACGACAAGGAGCAATCCCAGCCACAACAATGATACTAAAAGTGATATAGAACATTAAAATGCAAATTAAAATCGCTTGTTTCCAAGGCAGAAAATTAACCCGTTTGTCAATGATTTGCTACCCCATTTGCTACTTGAGATTCTTACGATTTTGAATCGCTGTGACCAGTCAGACTCTATGCACAATCGCCTCCCCCTTTTTGGGCGTCTAGCCCACATTATCAAGCCATACACAAATTATACATCTCAATTCATACAGGCCTTATTTTGTAAACGTTTCCAAGGAAAATGTCCGAATCGTCACTCCTGTTAGGGGCAATTCCGACGGATTTGTTTCCGAGCATGCCAGCGTATCATTACTGACAAATTCAGGCATCATTTCCTTCATTGACAGAGCTGAAAATTCACCACCTCAGTTTACTACAATAGCGAGAATGCCTTCATTTAGTCGACATTTTAGTCCTGGCAGTATGCGGGACATTTGCCACAAGAACCTTGAGGCACGAGTCTCCTGTACTGACTCAGCGCGGTGGAGCATCCGAACGAGTAAAGGAAGGTCATAGCTTCGACTTCTGCTAGGAGCACTTGGATCTTTAAATTTCTGAGTATGCCATCTCATTACCGATAAATTCATCGTTTCGTCCTAATCATTTAAGGTTCTCTCC
>BLFK01001088.1:173671-196171 GCA_014634185.1 Astreopora myriophthalma
AAACCCATTGATACAATGTACGAGACGAAACTGTTTCCAATTTATTTCTCATTATAGCTGGGTGTCGATCAGGCACTCGTCTGACGGTGAAATTCTGCCTGCACGGGTATCAGCCAGTACAGAAATTCCTTTAGAACACCAAGTTCCCACTCGTCGTGTTTCTTCGGGGTTAATGCTGGATCGGGGGTCGGTGGTGGCAGAGTGGTTCCATGGGTTACACTGTATCCTTGATACATCTCCTGTAACAGCAATAACAAGATTAATCATATCTCTCAAATAGTACGCGCGCTATGATTGGCCAATTTAGCGGGCCGGCCCGCTGAAATTTCAGAGCGTGCTTTCCTGTTCGATTCGTTTCCAAGAGGTATAATAAATATCTTACTAACCTCATTTTCTCGGGCCCGGCGTACTGTAACTTACGGCTCCTTGTTTTTTCCAGTTTAATTCACGGCCTTCGCGCTTCGCACTCGGGCAATAAATTGAACTGGACAAAACGAGGGCCGTAACTTGCAGTACTGCCCTTGAATTCGGTTAGTAACAGGTATATATTACACGTTGATAGCAGAGTCCATTTGTGGGCCGAAACATTTTCAATGGATTATTATACAAATGGCTTTTAGAACTCTATCGCAAATAAATAAACAGTGTTTACGAATGCTACTATGGAACCAGAACGAGGCTGTAGATTTCAAAATAGTACAGAATAGATCTGGCGCTAATTACGGTTTTCAACTCCACATTAGCACGTAGGAAGGGTTCCAATGTGAAATGCTTTTCCTAACGGCGTTAGCTCTGAAACGTTACAAAATGAAATTGAAGTTTCAAGGCAAAGATTTGAGGGACAAGCCTTCACTTGAATGAGCCCGTTTAGCGTTTTCAGTTTTCGGATATAGATAGGCTTATTATCGCAAGTTGTTGTTGTTGTTGTTGTTGTTTTTTGTTTTCTCCCGCTGACTGGATTCAACCAGCCAGAGGAAGCCCTCCTTCATGGCTAAATCCCTTAAAACAGAACCCTTTACCTTTGCGTTATTATTAATAGTATTTATGACTTGAGATTCCCATACACGTGTACACTGTTTTTCCTGTGCCACATGCGTGACTCGCCCAAGATGACGCAAAGAACCATGAAAATAACAGTGACAGCGATCGCGGAAGCAGCTTGACGACTTGAGAAGTACGACATATCGTGCGCGAATGCGTTAAAATAGATTGCGCACAGTTGTTGTTTGTTTTTACGACTTACCAACTGCTGAAAGTAGCCAATGAAAATGTTGATATCATCGATGATGTCTTGGAACTGTTTTACAAAACTGCCTCCATTCTGGACCTCATAGTTCTTTATCGCTGCGAAGAAATCCTCGAAGGTGTAAAGCCCCTCCACCAACTGCTTGAGAAGAGTTTGCTCCTAAAACAGGGACGAAAACAATTAAAACAAAGAGATAAATTGAGTATTTTGTAACAATCAGCTGCTTACGGCCCACCGGAAACACTTTCATTGTAGTTCCTTTGATTCCTAGGAATCTTTTCAACCAAGCTTAAAGCTTATTTACTTTTTTAAGGCTGAGTGAACTTCAAAAGCCTTGCAATCATTTGCATTTTCTCGTAGACCGGCGAACTGTCAAATGACTACAAATCATTCCGGCAGTGCATGACAAGATCCTCAAAATGAGAGACAGGGATTTACTGTCATTTCTTTTGGAAGGTGACATTTCATCTGTAGCAAAGACTGCTCTGCCAGGACTGATCAGGGAATCGGGGTGAGAAGATATGTCACAATTAAACATAAGAAAGGTATGTCAACAGAAAACTGAATTGATTGGCAAGTTATTGAGGTCACTCAGGCCCTCGGCTACACTTTGAGAATTGATGACTGACACTTGGGAGCATTTTGCTTCACGAGATACGTTTGCTTTAATTAATGATAACCAGTTTTCAATACGTGTCTGTAAACTAACATTAATTGCTCACTAACTCACTAACCGGTATCGTTTTTAAGTGCCATTCTTGCCGAGGCAGCCCCGCTATTCGGTGGAAGTATTCATCATAGTGTTTGTCTCCCAGACGGATTTGGGCCTACGGGTAAAGTCAGATTAATAAAGAAAATTATTAATACGATATTATTCATGATAATATATCAGACGAAAGAAAGCACATTCTCAGAACGACGCATTTTGGTTGAACTTAAATTTTGATTAGTTTTTGCAAGTTTGAGTGAATTTGTGTTACCAATCAAGCCTGTTAGAGCAATTAAGTCATTATAGCCCTCCTTTAGAGACGAAGACACAGAAATTACCCTGTTCCCAGAGGAGTTTGTCAATTTTTTTATCCCGGGACGAAGCCGCCAAGAGGCGACCGTGAACTGCAAAGCGGTGAGAGGAGATATAGCGGCTTCGTAGCTCGTATCCGGAGAGAAGAAAAAACACCTTTGGGACAGGGTAGAGAGAAAAATTTCTCAGGTACTTTTGAAATTGACACGTGAGGAACAAGCAAGTCGGTTGTTCCAGAGCGTGACTAAGTCCCTCAGAGGTGCTGGTTGAAATTGTTCATCGACACAAATAAACATGGATCGAGAATAAATATGTTATATCCATATGATAATAATGATATAAAGTATCCACTTACAAAATCGGACTGCGTTTCACCAACATGTTCTGAAAGTTGAATTGATTTGTTCCATATAAAAGTTTTCAAATTGTTCACCGTAGAGGAGCTTGTGGCTCGATAAGCCGTGAATCCCATAGAACGTCCGGCAAACATCAACAAAAAGAATGATGCCACAAAAATTGGGCAAAGACAACCTGTAAATGAGGAGATTAATCGCAATTATTACCATTTGGTTATGTGACAACGGCCTACACTCTTTATATATATATATATTGTTAATCAACCTTTTGAGAACATACTTAGAACGTACCTCAGGATAAGAGTCAGTTAATAAAGAACGTTTTTATTTTGCTCTGTCGTAGTATAAATAAAGGAAAATAGAGATAAATGTAAAACTGCAGTCTAACGAGTACTCACATACTTAGACTATTAAAGGGTCATGATTTTCTTTTTCAACATGAACAATGTGGTTTTCCTGATACACTGAAGAACATCTCAGTTTTTGTACTCCACGTACAGTGTTCTTAACAAAAGTACTGGCCATTAAGCAGTTATTATATACAACCTTTCCAAAATAACTTTCGCTCCGCACCATTGAAGGTTTGTCACTTTAAGAACATCATACGACGGTTTCAGGTTCACATCGCAAAAAAAAAAAAAACGTTCAGCCCCAGCTCCAAAATTACACGTTCTTATTAAAAAAAAAAAAAACAGTATATAAGACTCGTGGCATTAAGAGATTTCATTCAAATCTAAGAAATTCAATCAGATTAACACAATAACCAGCTAGTTGCAGAGATCTAGCTAAATTGGGCAAATGAACAGTTTACAAGTAGAAAATTTCATTTTCTCATTCATATATTCATTCTATCTTTGAAATAATTGTACTCAACGAGAGCACTTATGCTATTAAAGAAATATGGAATTTCATCAGCACCAAGAAGTTTGGGATTAGTAGTAATTTCGACCGTCATTTGCGTGATAACGATTACATAGTACAAACTTGTACATAAGGGAAAAACTGTATCTTACGTTGGTTTTGGACATTTAGAACACTTCATCGTGTTTCTGGTAGTCTTTGAAATTCGTAAGCTTCTCATTAACTTTTCAAAAAGTTACTGCTAAATATACTGCCAAAGATCACTTAAAAGATTTTTAAAACTTACCCGGTTTTGCAGTTAACATTTTCAAAAGACCCTGTCTTGCCAACGTGGTATTTTCTCTCGTCTGTCTGTAAATCTTTGTTTTGAGTGTTGACATTCGATAACCAGCCACATCGTTCATCGTTTTTATATACGTTGGCCATGGTGATGTAAGCCGGAGAGATGATTTTCCCCAGTTCATCGTCACTGTTCTAAATATATATGTAATAACCTCTTTTTCTACAACTCACCGGATTTGGATTCCTGGATTCCTTCCTTCCTCGTTCATATTTTGTGCTGACAGTTTAAAATAACATCATGTAAGCACTAGTAACTGGTGAAAACTACTTTTTACCTTTCCGCAGGATACAGTGTGCCTGTGATGACCATATCCAACGTCTCAATCAGGAAGCTGAACTTGATGGCGCTCTCTGTCATAACTTTTAATTCCCTCACAACGGTGGGAATTTTCATGTTGTAATTTATGCATTTTCCCTTCCATTGGCCTTTGATTTACTCAGCGAGAACGACGTTTTTTTCTGTTTTCATGGCGACCTGCAAAAAATGGCAAACGCTGTTCTTTTGATTCCCTTCACAATTTGCTTGTATTCAATTTCAAAGGGTGTGCTTTAATAACCCTACCGCCCGAGCAATGATAAATCGATACGATGCGTCTGTAAAATGACACTGCGACTGAATTAAGTAACAAAATTATATTTAATTAACTTTAATCGAAATAGCGCGCGAATCAGTACTATAATCTGGTGGACGGATCATTGTAGAAACAAGGCGTTTTCTATAATTACGTTTACTCTTTTATTTGCCAGTTTTAAGTAAGCAATAACTGAATTGTTGCCTTACAAAACTGGCATCACATAAATCCATGATGGCGCATTTTGTTAGTATTCTTAGAAAATTAGTTTCACTTCCACAGGAAGCCATCAGTTTGTTTTGAATATTCCACAATAACCGTGAAATTTACTGACCTTCAATATCATTTAACTATCCATATCCTAATGAAAAAGGAAAGCCTAACAGCTTGTTAGCTTTTAGTGTGAGTACTGTATTGACTCGCGGCCTCGTTTAACAATGTTATTTCCTTAACATAGATCATCAAACTGTATTGACCGTACGCCAGCGGCAATCAGTGATGGTTAAAATTTTTCGAAGTACCGGCGTAGAGCGTCGGTGAGATTTTTGGGTCTTTCTTTTGCCCCATGCCATCTTTTCATCAACGGTTTATGTGTAATCAGCAGGTTTTCTAGGTAATTTGATATCAGAGAACGTTTTTTTTAAAGGTAATATTGTATTTCATTCCATATTTTTCTGTCGTGGCCATGATGTAGCTCAATGTTTGAAGCTATATCTCATTCCAATGCATAACATATTCAAAAGCGCCTCACCTTAATTACCAATACACAGTTTGTCAAGAAGTAGACGAGAGAGATCTGCTTCTCAACGACATCCCATTTTTCAAAATACATTGGTTGTTATCGGTACTTTAAACGAATACAGGGATGCGTACGATGTTCCTACAGTCTTTCAAGAAACTGTTTCTCATCTTGTTACCTTACGTCAAATATAATAAATCATTTTAACGACCAGAGTTCCATGAAACTTGTCATTTCGTCTATGTTTTGCTTTATGCAAGGGGGTGAAAGCAACCAGACTATTTCGATGTGCCTCATTTGCTATCATCGCAGCTATATCATAATTTATTCAAACGCTATTACTCAAACTATTATCATTCGAATGACCTCTTCAAAAGCTTTGTTTATTCGTCTTTTCACTAGAAACTCGGGTTGTAGGCGGATCAAAGTTTCACCTGTCACCGTCCGTGGCCAACGTCAACAGTTAATGAGTTCTACATGATTAAAAAATTAATCACAGAATCAGCCCCACTGGTACAAAAAAACTCACTGTATGAATAAATGACTTCAAATGAAAAACAAGCTAAATACAATCAGTGGCGTCATTTCATTAATATGAAATGTGAGGGGGGAAGTTAAAAGCTGAGATTGAACGAGAACATTCTGATAACGCTTCATAAATCGCGGATATTTGAGGTGCAATATCCTCACCTCTTTTTTATGGGGGAAGTTAATAGCAAAGAATAGTCGTCAAGTGAAGCCATGATTCACCAAGTGAAGCTATGATTCATTTATATCATTCATTTCATATACTATTTCTTTCAAAGAATAGTAGCTGTAAAACAATATCCTAGTTGCATGCTAACCATGACTAAAACGAACAGCATGCAGTAATCAAGTTTGAGTACGGTAAAGGCAAATCTCGTCATAACAATTAGAGAAATGTTAAATTCTTATTAAACTAAACTGTTCATTTTATTCCCGACAACTTTTCCCTTTAAACTTCCGCTTAAATCTTATTTGCAATTTCTACGTACAAATGAACTGTTAAGAATAGGCTAGGGTTTATTTTCGAAAGCCAATGGATCCCCCATTTACAAAACGACCAATATTTGTCTCTCTTTCTGTCCCATTGCCTTTGAAGCGGTAGCTTTCTCTAAGTTTCATTTTCTAAATCATGGAGATGATTCCATCCACGCATTATATAACCGATGGTGCTATATGCTATATAAACCATAACCACCGACTGTGAAACAAATTCATTGTTTGGAAACTCGTCGCCGCGTCTGTTATACACAGGAAGTTCAAAATATGTCAGGTAATGTTACTATGGCCCCGCCAGTCTATATGGAGAAAACTTGTCCCAGGTGAGAGGGTCACCCTCCTAGCCGAGTCAACTTTAGCGAGCGTTTACATGACAAAAAATTATGCCCCGTTTAGCCGAGTCAAGAGCTGACAACAGCGTTCGTAATTTTTCTCATGTAAACGCTTCGCTGCGCTTTTATGGGAAATGTGTGAAAAGTTGGCTTGCAAAGGGTAGCTCGGATGGGCGGGAGACCCTGCTACACGGGACAAGTTTTCTCGGCCATGTAAACAGGAGCCAAATCATCATGGCATCTCGGATTGACCTTCACTGACAATCAGAAAAAACGGCTTTTGGAAAATACTTTATTGATGAAAAAATTGAATATATGCAAGTCAGGTAGCTTGTAATAGCATTCAAGCGACTTTTCTCCCTGTTATGAGCGTAGTTCCTGCTAATACACAAAATATCGACGAGAAAAGTTGAAATCATCATGGAATCTCGGATTGACCTTCATTGACAATCAGAAAAAAACGGCTTTTGGAAACTACTTTATTGATGAAAAAATTGAATATATGCAAGTCAGGTAGCTTGTAATAGCACTCAAGCGACTTTTCTCCCTGTTATGAGCGTACTTCCTGCTAACACACAAAATATCGATGAGAAAAGTTGACTGTTTGATTGATTGATTGATTGATTGATCGATCGATTGACTGAGTGAGTGATTGATTAATTGACTGAATAATTGACTGACTGATTGAGTGAGTGATTGACTGATTGATTTCTTGCAGAACATAAGAATGTCAAGGCATTCGCCACCTTTGTTTTAATTACAATCTTGCTATGTTCACCCAGCCATTCTTCGGCTGTGAGAAGTCGAAGGTTCGACGTGGACCTTGAAGACCTTGAAACTGTCAGCTCGCTGCAAGGAGGGCTCTCATCACCAGTTCCGGTTCTTGATGACTGGTGTGCAAATATTACAAAGCATCTCAACACAACTCTGGAAAAATTTGTGAGTAGAGGTCTAACGTGCCTGTCACAACAAAAGCTGTTTCTTGCTCGGTGTTTCCTAGCAGTGACTCACTGTGACTGACTAACTAACTCATTCACTCACTGATCGACTGGCTTTTGTCCTTCACAGGAAAATATTACTTTTAACAGTTCAATGGCAAATTCAAGCATATCTTCAGGCGTGACGGTGAGTGTTTGAAATCCTTTGTTTTTAATACTCATCATTGAAAGGACCAAACCGTTTATTGCGCTGAATTGGTGTGGGACTATAGATTTTACTGTTCACAGTGTTGACCGCGAGTGTTCAGTTTACTTCTTCTTGACGATAGTGTCCAAGTCGAAAGTGAGCTTTCGAATAGTGTTCGAATTAGTAGTAAGCATAAAACAACTCAGTTTAAGTGACTATTTCTCAATTTCAAACCATTTGACTCGTCTAGTTTACCCAGTGCATGAACCGCTTAATCCAGCCTAAAGATGAGAACTACATCCACTGAACTGACACTAAAGGTCCTAAAGTCAATATCAGGTTTATCTAGTCTCGTGAGAGTACTCTCAAATAAAGATTTTGGTCTCGTTTGACCGTTCTCTCTTATTCCGTGATGGAAAATGTTTGAACCATGATATTTTTTCCCTGACAGTTGCTTCAAAGAATAACATTTGATCTGAGACATGTCAAAGTCTTCTCTAAGCTGTTTGGTGAAATTCCAAGCTTCATGACAGGACAACAAACAGATGTGTGTTTACAGGACGGAGTTTATCTTATGGGAAGACTCATATTTGGCATGGAAATGGCGGTGAGTAATGATTCACACATTTACTGCCAGTGCAACTCAGTCATACCGGCTTAAGAACAATATAATATCGTTGTTTTGGTGTCCGCCTTAACCAATCGGCCACGAATTGCATTCTTATTCTTCTTGTCATTCTCTGTTAACTTACTGTCTGGAATTTCCTATCAACTGCCGTTTTCCTTTGATCTCTTTTCTGCCAGGAGAAATTATTGAATGGTACATCTTCAGTACCACCCCAGCGTCTTCACAGCGGACCTGCCAACCAAACTCGTTACCAAGACACTGGTCGCGAAATAGCAGTACTCAAAGGTCAAATGAGGGAGCTGGTCATCATTATTGGAAATCATTTCTTTAGCTTCAGCTCACTGCAAGCGGCAAGCATATGAGAAAATCGATTTTCTGATGCATCCCTATCGGTTAAAATGGCTATCGTGATTGAGAACTGTAATAAAGAAACACGCAATATATTTGTTAATTGTTTAACTGGAAGCTCAGTTGTAAAGTGAGGCACACCACACCGTAAAATGCACTTATGCTTTCGACAAGATATTAATGTAAAATTGCTCAGGAAAAACAATTAAAAAACGGCTGCGTATTCAACGATATGCTTATGACTGCAGAGTTTCAGTTGAAGACGCTGATATAGTCCATTTATTAAATTCATTGTTCTTTGTTTTGTTTTTTTTGTTCTTCTTCTTGGCATTTCGAAAGGCTTTCAATCAACTCCCTGTAAGATAGACACCGTTGCGCGCAGAACCAGATGTTCGTCTGTAGAGTTGAGTTAAAGAGTCACGAGATACTCAAACGCGAGAGGCCTTATTTACTGAGAATAACTGTGAGAGTTGACAAATGAATCGTTCACGTGTCTGCTACCGTGTCCCAAATCGTGTTTGCTTTCACATTTGATATCTGTTTTGTTCCTCGTTTCCAAATACTTTATGGCCGAAAAAGAAAGCTATCCGTTGTCCCATGGATGCCTCTAAGAATCCGTTGTCCGTTTTAGAGAAAATTCCGTCTTAGGAGGAGAAGAGCCACTGAAAAATGACGCAAAAACTGCAGGGGCGATGCCCGTCTTTCGATACATGGAAAATTCATCTTAAACGTCGAGACTCAGGGGAATAAAGCTTATGGGCGATGTTGTCGACAATTCAGAGACGACTAGCGAGTTCGGGTTCAACTTGACTTTATTGACAGATGAAAATCCGCCGTAATGGATCCTGGATTCCATACAATGGATTCCGGATTCCATGCTCTGGATTTGTGATTCCAAACGCTCAAATTTTTTTTGCTGGATTCCGGATTCCGGATTCCTTTACATCGGGAGGTACCTCACCTTAACATCGTATTCATATTCCTCTGACCTGTAATCCTTTCGCGTTTGGTCTCTCTCATATGCTTCATTGATCAACTCCTCTGCTGTTCGAGATGCGGCTTGGATGGATTATCGCAATCATTATTTTATTTTGGTTCCTTTTCCTTGCCGCCTGAAACGGGTATTTTGTCTAAACTGCCACTGCCTCGCCCCTTTTCGTTACTGAAAGGCTTCTCGCCTCCTGCGTGCTGCAGGTGTTGTTTTTCTGGAATTCTTCTCTTCCGTCTTTGACCCTATCACCTCCGAGAGTGGTGACGGATCCAACATAAAGGTGCTTGGTATTTAAAAACTTCCGTCGACTGTCGACCATTAATTTCCAAAAAGTTGCGACTGTCTTCCTTTTTTAAGAAATACCTCCTTATCACATGCAATTGATTTTTCTCTGTTTTCGTCAAAGTGGGATACATAACGGCCTTCTTACTTTTCATCTAGTCTCGTCTTCGATACAACAGCATATGAACACCACTCGTAGGAAGCTTGGGAACTCCATCAACAAGGACATAGTTAGGAATAAAAGTGAATGTGGCCCTTCACTGCTTCTACTAATTTCGTGCGACTTCTTGCACTGAGATGCTAAGGCAATCTTCAGCTTCTCCTCTCCTCTCTCATCTTAACGTTTCTTTTTTTTTTCCCATGAGCAGTTCCGCGTCCGCTGTGTTTATTTGAATTCCCACGGCTTCCTCTCCAGAGATACAGTGTATCTAACAGAATGATTGGTTGGTCGCGCCCAATGACCTTCCCCTATATCCCTGTCATCATTTGGTTTGCATGCACCGTTCAGTTTTGAAATTTTCTAGGAATTCCTTCCCTTGGATGGTCCACCACATTTCTTGGGTCTTCCTCAGGTCTAAGGTCCTGCTCATTTCTACGGATCTCCTTGTCTCCAAGGTCCTCCTCCGAGGGGCCAATTTTGTCATGGTCTTGTAGATCATTAACATCGCTTCTTATGTCAATGCTGTCGTCGTTTTCATCTTCTGAGAAACCTCCATCACTGACATCATTAACTCGGTCCAAAGAGGACGCGTATGACGTGCGGCGGAAGGAACTTCCTGGGCAACTTTCATAGGGCTTCGTTGAAGAGCACACACATGTAGCAAGATGACTAAATCTGCCATTCTCAATAAAGGAGTTCTCTGTGTGTCTTCTTGCAAAGCCATGGGAAGTTCTTAAACCTACAACAAAATATTAATACATAAAAAGCGAAACCAGAAATGGTGAGTGATTCAGTTCTTCAACCATGATACGATTAATTTATTTCTTAGCACTCACAGTATTATCCCATGTGATGTGTTATAAAAGAAGTTACACCTGAATGCAACAATGGAATTTTAATTTAATGGAAATAGATGTAAGGAGCATGTCTCACTTTAAAAGACAACACTAAGGACAGAACATGAGTTAAGACTTTAATCACATCACAGAAATCCAGTATATGCATGCCTGATGCACAGGCTTACCAGCTACAATGCCTTGACAGCTTCTTATGCCTGGGCCAGATGCTGTCATTGGCCGACCAAGTGTCTTAAGGCTGCCCCTCTGTACCTGTGAGTAGTGCAGTCTCGTATATCTTGTTCTATTCACACGCTCCACCTGCTTCTTCATTTTTGCAACACTTGCCATGGTTTGCTGTTTCAAGTCATGACTTGGGTCGATAACCTGTGGGACACATTCAGCTTAAAGTACAGTGTAAGACAATGTTATTAATGAGATCCATGGAAAACTGCAGAAAGATTTAAATACTTAAGGGGGCAGTGTCACGGTAGTTTTGCTGTATTTAGGTCTTAACTGGCTGAAAATTGAAACTTGGCATTTAAGCTGACAAGTAACAGAATTCCTGACAAACCAAGAAGAAAATATAAATTTTAATGGGAAAAAACTATCCACATGAAATGTTTGGTGATTTTTGGATAACAGGATGTCCAAATTTCAAAAAGTTGGCCAACCTTTTCAAGTTTCAATCCATTTCCATCCTCACCACCCTTAGATGCAGATGAGAAAAAAAAAATGGTTTCAGTAGTTCTTGTTAAGGAAACTTTAGCAATATTTTTTGGTTTCCATTGATGCGCAAGTGTTTTCTGGTCATTTAGAGTATGGCTCAAACAGCATGACACTGCCCCTTTAAGTGGGTAACAATCAAAATTTGCAAGGTGCAAAAAAACTTGCATTCTAGATGTGATAGGAGGAGATTAGAAACAGGACCAAAGTGTTTAAGAAGGGATATAAGGGATGTTTTACTCAGGAAAAAACTGCTTTATTGCTCCTACAATCTTACATACGGCTCAGCTCCACTTGTTTTATTTCTATGATAGTAAAATATATAATCCGAAAATTTGTACTAATTTTGAATCTTTTACTGATCTCTGTCCTCTCCTTCTCCTGCCTCAATTAGGCTTAGCTAATTGCAGGTGGAAGAAAATTGCATAGTTATATGTTTATGTTCTTTAATAAAGGTTGCTGTTGTTTGTTTTCCTACCCTTCTCTGCTGACAAAGGAAAAACTGTGCAAATATGGTTGTCACCAGTCTTACCAATATTGGTCCTTTCGTATTTCTTTCAGGACCTTGTTTGAAGGGTGAAGTGACGTAAACATTTCCCTTTGGAACCTGCACAATGTTGGGCATTGTTTTTCTCCTTGAGAGTGTCCCGCATTTTGCACTTCTACGCAAAGCAGGAGGCTCTTTTTCACTCTCAGCAAATAATGAGGAATTTTCTGGACAAGAAAGAGGTTAGAGTGTGCTCAGAATATGGGGACATACAGCCTATTACCCAGTCACCTTCTTTTTTTCCCCTTGTATTTTCATTCATTTTTATAATGTTAGAATTTTTATATTTCTGTTTTACATTTTACTCACCTTACTCATACATGTAAAAGCAAAATAAAATAAAAATGAATAATGTAACCATATAATGAAATAAAATCAGACTGCTTGCCTGCCTGCCTGGACAACACTTCGTAATCAGATCAATTAATGTACTTGCAAATTTGAAAAATTGTTTCCTTGGGCATGTTGGATTCCAAGGACACATTCAGGAATGGTGTCAATCATCACCTTGTGAGGATGGTTAATTGTGGAATGTTATGACGTCATAAGCATTATATTAGCTTTGTACGAGTATTGAGTAATCAGTCATAATCTCTTGTATTCGCGGTCGAGCTAGTTTCGTTCCCCTACTTAATTCCCTCCCACCCTTAGGGTTCGCGAGTTACATGTATATTGTCATCAGCTCTGTTATCTTGTTGTGTTTAGTCTGACAATAAACTCCTTGTCTCCAAACTCGTAGTCTGTTTGTGGTCAGAATTCAAACAATTAGAATAATATTATTATACAAATTCATTTACACAAACTCTCTATCAGAGCTTTTTAAAGTCAACTGGATAGGAAATCAATGGGACTTCCTTTCAACATTCAATAATGCTTAAAATTACAACGTTATATTACTTAAATAAAAGTAAAGGAAGAGATTCAAAAGCCCATCTCAAGATGACGCTGAAATCCTTCGTTCCTACATGTACCAAGACATCATAGCATCATGCCAAAGTACATGTAAATACATGTATGAAGTATTTTTTAGTTCATCAGATGCAGAACAGAAGAATTAATTGTTATGATCATTACAAATCTCACCAAGACTAAGTTCAGTGAATCTGGTATCTATGCTTAAGTGCTTTCCAGGTTGCTGGAAAAAAAGGTAACAGAATTAATGACTTAAGAATGAGAATCATTCTGATCAACCTTCCCTACCCTCAGGACTAAATTCACTCTTTAACCCATACATTGCCATACCGTGGTAATAATAATGATAACAACAACAACAACAACAACCATAAAATTAATAGAATAATAAATGTTCTTTATTGATAAAAATCTGTCAATTTTTGTTGTCAATGAATGCTCCAAATGCCGTGTTAACCCATCAAAACAAGGTGCCGTGGAAGGGGAGGGGGTATTTAGATATTACTAGTATGCCCGTTCTAATCTTCCTCAACGCATTAATACTGATATAGTAATCTTACTAACAACAACCATCACATAATTTTTAAGTAATAATAATACAACAAAAATCGAATACTGTTAATATTACGAATGACGAACTGATCGCATGCGCTACACGGCAAACTGCTCTGAAATCCCTCTAAAAATAACAGAAATTACAACAAAAATTTAAAAATAGCCTTAGCGTGGAAATTATACACAGATTTACCTGATGGCTGGTGCCACTTGGTGGCCTGACATCAAAATCGTCACCACAATCATAACCTTCTAGCCGGCACTTCTCCATTGCTGAACCGCTTCTTGTGTTGCATGAACTAGGCATTGAATTCATGATTTATTGAATCGTCGGTCATGCAAACCTCTCAAACAGCGTTTAAATATGTAGCTCCTTTACTCGTCCTTTTCTGCTAACTTGCTTTGGCTGTGCCATGCCATGACAACGTGACGCCGTCACGTAAGGATTCTTGGAACTAAGCTCTATTTGGAATTATGGGAAATCCAACATGGCGGATGGGTCGTTCAAGCGGTCGTGCCAAGATGGGAAAAATTCCTATTTGTTCGATTTGGCTGGGGATAATGTAAAATGGAAAACAATATCCCTGCTTCATGTCGAATATCCTGAAGGTAATACTGCCCTATTTGGCTGGTAATTTGGGTATTTCACGGTGATCGTGTTTCCTAGCACTGCCTGAGTTACGTTGCAATTGGGGTACCATCGCTTCGGCTTATCTGCATCTTTCTAAACGTATCCTTATTAGGCTGTGTTCTTTTACTTGTTTCAGGAGACATTGTCGGAAAGATTTTAGCTTGGTGTAGTTTACTTCCTATTTTTATCGTGGTTGGTTTCATAAGTTTAATTATATTCCGAAGAGAAATTCACACGGTAAGCCGGTATTTTTACATTTCATTTACATCACTGTACTTCTTTTACCGTCTGACAAATTTACGATGCTGAACCGTTTTAAGGCACACCGTTGTGATATTAAAATGATTATATTAGTTTCTTAGATTTGCCCACAACCTTCGAGACCAATCATGTGAGCGTTCTCCCACCCCGCACCCTCCCAGCCGCAGAACATGTCTGTTCCCGTTAAACATTAATTTTTTATACGCCTGAGTGAAGAAAGAGAAACAGCATGGAAACCCCACCAAGTTAAGGGAAGTCACAATAATTATATTCAAGAACAACACTGTATGTCAACTCTCCCAGATTGTCTGGGGGTCTCCTGGATACTCATCCGAATCTCCCGATCTCCCATACGGGTCACCCAATCTCGATATTATTGTTTTGATTTCAATTAGTTTTCGTTTTTTACTGCCATCAATCATATTCACAGAAACAGAAACCAACAAAATGGATCTACCAATCACAACATGTGATGTGGCCTTTTGACTGTCACCTAGTATGCTGCAGTGATTGACGGCATTGAAAAACAAAACTGTCAATTGAAATTTGAAGTAATTTCACAGTCGGATGTTATTGAGAGGTGCAATAAAGACTGTAGAGCAAACTAGCTTCTGAACATGAGAACCATTGTTGGGAAAATATTATTTTATTGCAGATGACATTTTGTGCTGGAATGTTAATAAATGAACTTGTTAATATGACTGTGAAACACACCTTAGCTCATCCAAGGCTCTGTGCAGGACATCTTTTTCCAAATTCTAGTCATGGGATGCCATCTGATCATTCTCAATTCATGGCCTTCTTTGCTGTCTATTCTGTCTTGTTTATATATTTCAGGTATGTACTTTACCTTATTCTCTTCCTTATACAAGCATTGGTGTGACAGTATGTTCTGTAATAGATCAAAGAAGATGTGAAATATGGAGAAATTAATATCTGATACCAGAAAATTATTATTATTATTATTATTATTATTATTATTATTATTATTATTATTATTATAAATTGGCACCATCTGTGATGTATTACTGTACAGAAGCACCAGAAGATAGAATTATTCTGTTATTATTATTATCTTCTCTACTATCACAGTCTTTGCTGGTCTTATTATTATTATTGCTGGTTTTATTATTATCGTTATTGTTATTATTATAAGAGGATCGAGAGTTAGAGGAAAAGCTTTTCGTGATTTTAATAACATTGACATTGACATTGAAATTCAAGAAGGAGCCATAATGTAATACTTAAGAGCTCCATCACAAAGTTTTCTTCAGACGGATATATTTTTTTAACTATTTTTAATTTTGTTCTTAGCCATGTTCTATGAGAGATGTGAATATCAATCTTAGCATTTTAGTAGATCATATATTGAGTCGTAAGTTATATTAAGGTCCAGGACCTAGGCTTCCAAGGAAACACAATTGTTGCAGTTTGCAGTCAGTACGCCTGTATAGATGCAGAATAGGCTCCCATAATCACAGTCGTCTTCCTGTAGACAGAGTTTAATAAGTTGCGGTAATTTAATTAGATACTTTTTTTATTTCACTTTTGATCTTTTTAGAATGTTGTATACATTATCTTAGTTGTTATTAAAGTTGGATATTGTTATTATTATTATTATTATTATTATTATTGTTGTTGTTGTTGCTATAAATTGGCACCATCTGTGATGTATTAAGTATGTACAGAAGCACCAGAAGATAGAATCTATTTTGTTAACTGACCTTAAATTGATAAAAGGAACTGGAATTGCTGATTTTATTATTGGTAAAAACAGCGGACGTGCATGAGTTTGTTGTTTTCTTTTAATTATTTTTTATTTGTCCTACCGTAGGCTTCTCCATTTTTCTCAGTCAACTACAGTTTGGGATGATTTAATAGACAATCTATGGCGTCATGTGGTAGCAGTTGGTGTTATTGTGACTGCGTTTGCAGTTGGATTTAGCAGGTAAGAGTCCTCATGAAATAAGCAGGTTTCTACAAAAAGAAGACCTGCGATAATCACGAGATCAAAACTACAAATAATGTCCTCAATAGTACAGTCTTTCACCCAGCTGTTCAAAGCCTGATTATAAGTTGATCCTGCGGTCAATTTAATGAGAATTTTACACTTGTATTTTACAAGAGTGGATATTGTTTCTTTGGCCAAAAACAATACAAGTCATAAAATACAAGTTGGTGTAGAATTTTTATAAAATTCATCCATTGGTTAATAGTTTGAACTTTCATGATTACTATTGTAAAATTAATTTATATTATTCACCACTCAACAACAGTTTTTCCCACACAATTTTTACCCATCAGTTTTGACTTAGACTTTCCTTTGCTTTAAGCTTAAAATAATATTGTTTTGAAAGTGTTTTCAGTGGGACAAACTTAAAAGGTCATTTAACTGTGAAATTTGGATTTTTGTCAATCAGATTTCAAACAACTACTGTATACTTTGGTGTTTATGAAAATTAATCAGTGTAAGATGGGACCAGTTAATGCTGAATCATCATCTTGCAGTGTGTTGTAAAATGAAAGTAGAGAACTGTTTACTGTTACTCTGTGAATTTTTAGGACCAAGGTATCTGTTTTTGTGGAAGTTTGTACAAACTACATGTAGCCTGCTGTGTTTTGTAAATATGTAATTGATTATCTAGAAGAGCTGTCAGGGAGTTAGATATCAAAATTTGTGTCAGTGAACTCCATGTCTCAAAATAAATTGTTTCTGCAAACTTGGGAAATGTGCACCCAAATAGCAAACAGAGCCTTCAATTGCACCTAAATGTGTACAGTCACTTAATTTTATTATAAATTCACAACTAGTTCTTTTAACTTTTATCATTGTAAATTAATATATGTATTTTGCCTATGCAGAATATACCTCAGATATCACACACCAGACCAAGTAGGTTATGGATTGCTACTGGGCTGTATACTTGGTGTTGGCTGGTTTATCTTCACACAGACTATTCTAACACCTCTCTTTCCAACTATAACAACCTGGTAAATATGCATGTATTAAAAGTAAATTTGCATAAGTTTATATCAGTGTAACAATAGATTGAAGGGCTCCGGGAAAACTTTTGCCCATTTATTAGGTCATTTTGCAAAATTGCAGTCGATTTCCTCTGAATGAAAATTACAAAAAAAAAAAATTACAGGGTGAACATCCTTATGCTATATGCCAAAAATTAGGGCAATCCTATGAAAGAAGCAAAAAACTATTATTTCATATTTTCTTGTTCTTGTGCTCCCACCCCCATTCCCCAGGGCCCAGAAATATTTTTTTCTTTTCCTTCGTTATTTTGCTCACATTACTTAGGATAGGCAATTCATAACTTAATTTCCGTACATTGCACGAAATGTGGCCGCAATTTTGCAAAATGATCAAATGCACTAAAAAAGTCGATTGGGATGTTTTTGCTCAGAGCCCTTCAATAATTATTGTTATTGTTGTCTTTTTGTAATAATTACTTCCTTTTGGATATAAAAGAAGAGTTGTGGCCCAGTTGGTAGTAGCTAGGGTGCCAGGTTTGCATGTGGCTGTCCTGGGTTCGAATGCGGCTCTGACCTTGAAATGGATTTGCCTTCGGTGGTCGTGATTTCAACTCCACCACGCTTTGTAAATTATAGCTTTTATTTTTTTGTGGTTAGAATTTACTGCTCGATCATTGTTTTAAAGAACATTATACAATTCATGTATTCACAAAGAAAATGTGCTATGTAAAAAAATATAATGACATAATTATTCAAAGGACACATATTTGCTATAAACTTAAACCATTACCTGAAGAAGGAAAAGGCACTCAAATCATTATAAAAATTGATGTCATTGATGCAAACTATTATAAGTGTCAGTCATTTTGTCAAGTTACATCAAAATCCTGAAAAACAAATGGTCACGACTGACCTGCAACAATTGGGGCATTGGGGCGATAGAATGCACCTTGTTTTTATTCAAATTAGCCCTCATGCTCAAAATTCAAAAGAATATTTTACCTTGAACAAGGCAGCAAAGGCTAATTTGAATACCAACAAAAGGATGTTAATTATGGTGGCCATTTTGGAATAAGCTGTATGAAACCAGAGGAAGGAAAAAGTTCCAGCCTTGTTTTTTTTTCTGTTGTTGTTGTTGTTTTTTCTTTTTCTTTCTTTCTTTCTTTCCTTCTTGCAAAACTTCACAATGGGACCAGAATGCCATTTGTTGCTTGTAATTTGGCCACAATAGAAAATGACAAAACCAAACCTCCAAGTCAGTTATGGGGGTGTTGCATCCAGCTCATTCAATTAATGCTGCACGTCTTTTGAGAAATCAACATAATGATATAATACATCAAGCACATACCGGTACATGGAAAAGACTGTGTTATTGGCTTTCTCATCCTTGGTTATTTTCATTGAGTATCAGTACACGACTATTTCAGTGTCTGCGACAGGACACTGCTCAGTAAGTGTTCTGTATTTTTCCTGAACAGGCCTGTCTGTGAATATCTCATGATCCGTGATTCAACCTTGATTCCATCAGTAATGTGGTTTGAATACACACAGTCGAGAACAGAGATGAAGTAAGTTCACCGTATTGTAGCATTACAATTAATGTAATTACAATTGATGAAGTGTCTACTAAACATAGTTTAGAAGGAAAGTATGGCTTGCATGACGTGTAATTTGCATGACATACAGGAGGCTGAAAAAGCAGTAACTTGCATTTAGTGTATGTAGGTCTAAGGTTAGGGTAAGTCTCTTACAAGCCATGGCGACTCACATGACCAAAGCTTATCCCCATTTCCGTAGCATGAAGCAACAGAGAGTATTGCTACCCCTCCCCTCCCTTGGGTGGAATTCTAGCACATCCCAAGGCACTCTCCCCCAACCTTTCCCCGACCAGCATGTTGCCAGTAGCCATATAAACACCTGGGCCGAGTTGTTGAAAGCAAGGTTATCACCATTCCAGGTTAAATACTATGACAACCAATAGGATTTCACCAGATGTAACCAAGGGTTAGCACTGACTCTGCTTTGAACAACCCAGCCCAGGGTAAAGAAAGACAGTGTGGAGCAAAGTCTCTTGTCTAAGGAAACAACACCATGGCAAAACCAGGCATTGAACCACCAACACTAAGGTCGAGGGTATGGTGTGCTCACCACTACACTGTAGCTTTGCAAAAAAGCAGCAATTTTGCTTTATAATAAGGTTGAATTGTTGAATTAATCACAAATTTAGAGTTTTATTAATTAAGGAGAAAAAGCAAGACACTGACTGTCCCTTGTTTTCCACTCTTTAAGAAAACGGCAAAGAAGAGGCTCCCACAACAGTTATTACAAGTCACATACTTCATGAGATAAAGCAAGCCATTGGAATCTGAAAGAAAAATGTTGGAATCTTGCTCTTTACAGAGCCTGGAAAAGGAAAATCTGTTAAACTGAGTGATAGCAGCTAAAACATAATTATGGAAGAAGTTGATGCGTTGCTCTTCATACTCCATGCACATTCTCTGCCTCTTTTATTTACTTCCTTATGTACCTCATTCAAAATGCTCCAAGTCAGTTGCATGCAAAGTGGTGGCTTAGTACAATTGTACTGTGATCTTGCATTGATGAAGCCCCTTGTCAGAAGGGGGGTAGAAATATCAGTATGTTCTCTTTTATCGAGTGCAAGTTGCAACTGTTTTATTACAGCCTGCTACTAACTCTAATAAGGAATAAAAGACATATTATACATTGGTTCTCAACAAACCAATTTTACAAAGTTAGTGTTTGCATCTAACTGTCGCAGAAATGCTGCTTACAGTTGTGGCAATAGGAACAGACAATAAAGCATTGGTACTTGCTTTCCTAGAAGTGTCCAGACGAATATCTGTCTTGGTCATAGTGTAAATGTAGGTGTTACATGACATTTCCTCAGAGCAAAAACTACACTAGGCATTTTTATGGTTAGCACAATCACATGGTCAAGGCTTCGAGTTCCTTGTTTTGTTTTGTTTTGTTTTGAGCCCCTCTCAGGGGTTTTGGGGAACAAAGGAACATGACTAATTTAAACTGGGGAACAGGGGAATAAAGACAAATATCTCAGGGAACAAGGGAACAGAAACCATTTTAGGGATCAAACATTTGGGAAAAAGTTCGGAATGAATTTCGGGAACAAGGGAACACAAGCAAGTTTTTAAAGGGAACAAGGCCCCTTCCTAGAACACTGGAAATCGGATTTCGAAAATTCTTTGTCGTTTTCCGTTCTCCTTCTACACTGGAAAACAAAATTCGATTTCATTTTACCTACAGTACTTTATTCGAACTGCTATTTTGGTTTTCCGTTTTCCTTTTTCATTAGAAAACTGAATTGGAACTGGTATTTTCGCTTTTCGTTTTCCCCAAACTTTGGACAACATAAATTCAATAGAATTGTTTTCCGTTTTGGTAGGACGTTGGAAAACAGAACTCAGGGCAGTTTTTGTCATTTCCGTATCTTACCGGAAACGGAAGAAATTTAGCACATGCTGTCGCCGCCAACGAAAGGCCTGGAAACAAGGTGATGTTTTGGCGGGAAAAGTAAACAATATGGCTGCCTTAGTGAAAACATCCTTGATGAGGTTTTTGTGCGCCGTTTTCTCTTCGACGAAAATAACAGCTATGAAGACCTTCTTGAGGTTATCAAGAAGCGTTACCCAAATCTAAGGTTTGCGAAGTGTTAAAAGGTATTGCAGTAATCGTGGCATCACGAAGAGAAAGTCAGTTGCCGATGGCACGTTCGATATCGCAGTACATGGTGGCACATCGGACTCGGGAGATAGGTTTATGTTCCAAATCTACCATGAAAAGCTTTTGGAAATAGCCATAATCTCATTTCCTTGGAGATGTCGTGGTTATGTCTTGAAAACTCACCGTGATCGCGAGGAAACAATGTGACCACCCACCCTATCCCTCCCATAGGCGCCTATGGTCCCGCAGCGGAACGGATAAACGTTCACTGTTTCTTTGCAAAAATGATTGGAACCGTTCCACTTTTCATCGGACCCGTGCCAATATTCGTCTGTCGTGTAAACGCGCCTGATGAATGCAGTGAGCAGGAAATCGGCTTGTTGAATGTGAACATGTCAACATCTCGGGTACCCAGTGTCTGAACACAGCACCATTTTTTGCCCCTAGCCCAGGCACTAGTGCTCGGGCACCAAGTGTGAGCAGATCTTTAGAGCCTCCTCTTTAATTAGCAACGAGGGGTGGAGGGGGTCTTAATTTACGGGGAATTGACTACGGCTACATCCCGCTTGTAAGCACAGGCGGTAAGGTACATTTGCCCTCTCTCTGTCAGTTAAGGAAAATGGAGTGTTGTCCTCGTAGCTGGCATATTTCTGTTACAACGGGTAGATGGACGGCTTATTGGGATTTCACGGTTTATCTGATGGAGTGGGAGGCTCTGTCCTGACTCGGCGAAATAAAAACCATTTCTCTTATAACACTTGTGAGGGAAAGTATGTATAAATAAACGAGAATGAAGTCATATTGTTCAGTCGAAAGTGATAGAGAAATAGTCGATTCTTTTGTTGTTGTCGTCGTCGTTTACGTTGGTTTAGTTTCCCTTAAGGGTGCTTATTTCTTATAAGAAAACCTCCAGAACTGCATTTGACTGTCTTGTCTTTGTAAGGTAGATATTTTTCAAGTTTAAAGGGGCTCTGTCACAATATTTTGAGGTATTTTGATCATCGACAAATTTACCTTAAAATTGAAGGAAACCTGAAAATATGCTTTACAAAGGTGGAAAAACACCAAAGAGATAATAATAAACCAGAAAGGAACAAGGATGGTTGAGGATGGAGAAGTTGACACGGATTACAAACAACAAAATTGAAAAGTTTAGCTAAACTTTTCAAACCCATTTAACCGTGACATAGCTCCTTTAAGACATATGATGAAAAATTAGTTTTTCATCGATCGGCGCAGACTGCTCAAGTTCAATAAGATGGGCTACGTGGATTATTTGTGTCACAATTTATTAGGTGAGAAAATCAAAGGGCTTCGATACC
>BLFK01001088.1:201171-210122 GCA_014634185.1 Astreopora myriophthalma
ATCTCCTGTTTTTAAGCTCTTTTTCAATTTGATGCTGTGATTTTACATTTTCACTCACAGTCAAATATGACAAAAGGACTAATAACTTACAGATGTTCAAGGATGTAATTGCAAAGAGCAGCAACAGGAGGACCCTCTGCAGCAGAGTGTTCATAACAAATTCCAGCATGTCCATCTTCACTGATGCAAATCTGCGATGCAACAAAAATCATTAATATTAGGATCATCATTGATAATTTTTTTAACAGCTAGTTTCTGTGGGTCTGTGTTTCTGTGGTCGAAATATAAGGGCTTAAGCCCTTATATTTAAGCCCTTAAGCCCTTATATTTCGACTGCGCACCATTTTCAACGGAAAAGGATATTTCGGCCACGCACTTTTTTCAACGGAAGAGCCTGCTTGCAGGCTATGTGGGTGAGAAAATCTTATTTTGTTGCTGCCTAATGCCCTAATGTCCAGTCTGCAAACAGATCTAATTGACAAACACAGAATGGAAACTTCCATAGCAAATTTGATCCACAATGGCAAACAAATCAATCAGGAAAAGTGATTGCCTACTTGTCCAGTGTACAATTTCAGAGACAAGACTGAACAACGTACCACAAGTTGAAAAAAGTACCACAAGATCTTTGTATTACACAGCCCCAAAGCAGCTAGCTTTAAACACTACCATGTACCGGTACAAATATGGGTTCTAATTACTAACAGATAACAGATGAAAGCCATGCCAAACCAAAGGGAAGGAATCACTTGAAAGATATTAAATAAATTAAGCATATTGAGAATTGAAGCAATGAATTCATTTAGCACTCTGTTAAGTAGTACCTGTACAATTTTATCAAACCATCTGTTAGCACTGTTGTATTCTGTACCATCACCATGCAAGCACTGCCTGGCCGTTACAGAAAATGTTGGCCTCTCCATGACACTTGGAGACTGGGTGGAGTGTGGGGGAGGTTGGTCCAGACAAAGAACAAAGATAGCCCCCTCTATAGCTTCAAGATTGGCCTTGTTTTTACGATCTATCAATTGAGAACAAGACAGTTTGAATCATGCTTTACTAGTCAGTTGCAGTCTTCAATGAAATTTGCTCAACCCACCTGCAGGGATCGTACACTTTTTTTGGACAAAAAATTCAAGGACTTTTCAAGGACTTTCAAGGACCACATTTTGAAATTTCAAGGACCTCCTTTTTATTACTTCGAAGAATTTACCCATGAAAATAGTCTGACAGTACGATTCTTGTGCATGTCAATTTAGTAATGCAGATGCCTGAAAATAATGCAAAGGCACTGGTAACCATTCCCGACCCTACAGCTCGTCACATTTGTATGACATGTCTTGAGCCGCTAATTATTTTTACTGAAATTATCAAAGATTGAAAATGCAGTCAATAAAAATTCAAGGACTTTCAAGGACCAGGAATGAAAGGCAGAGACTTTCAAGGCTTTCAAGGACATGAACATGTACTCTCAGAATTCAAGGGTTTTCAAGACACATACGAATCCTGCACCTAAATCAATCAATCAATCAATCAATCAATCAACTTTGTTTAACGAGGGTGACACACAACAGTCTTCAACTGATAAACCCGTGGCCCTCGAATTCCCGATCGAATTGGAATTTAGAAATGTTGGTTTTTAAGGAGGGAAGAAAACCAGAGAACCCGGAGAAAAACCCTTGGAACAAGGGCGAGAACCAACAACAAACTCAACCCACATATGACGCCGGTTCCGAGAATCGAACCCGGGACACATTGGTGTGAGGCGAACGCTCTCACCACTGCGCCACCCCTGTCTCAGCTGAGTTGTTTGAAGAAGTGCTAGTGCTGACACGTGGTTATAGCCCATTAAAACTATAAGTTGTCACAGTGTTTATCCCTGTTTAACACTAAGCCTGCTTTTATTATAACTTGGCCCTGAAAGGAATGGCTAAGGCACACCTGACAGGTGGTATACCCGGTGATTTGCACATAAAAGAGCAAACCCCCTGGGGACTTTTCAAACATAATTATATGTAACATAGATAGGCCCTTCGCAGACGTGCTTTCACGCAATTGAGGGGATCTAAACCAGAACTGTAAATTGCTGTTGTTTTGATCATTACATAGAGTGTTAATTAACTTAATCTTCATTTCTTTAGTTTGCCTTAGTCCGACTAATATAAAAATGTGCAGAACTCTGTGGTCCAAGAATAAAGTCAGAATCGGTCCCCAACACAAATTCTTCGTACAGAAACTGTCCAGCATGAACATACTTCGAAAGTTCTAAATCACCTGGCATTGGTTGTTCAAAAGGTGAATAATGCTATCCACCGGATAAATTGCTATCCAGGCCTCAGTTGTTCGAAGGGTGGATAAATCACCATCCATTGGATAAGCACTAGCAAAATCAATTGAGTTACACCGTGGATAGTCATTTATCCAGTGGATAGCACTATCCACCTTTCGAACAACCGGGGCCAGCAGATAAGTACCAGCAAAGCCAATTGATGTTTCCAGTGGAAAGAAATTTGTCCAGTGGATAGCACTATCCACTCTTCGAACAACTGGGGCCTGGTAATTACTTTAATTATGATGTAATGGATATAGTTGTTCACCACTAAGTATTCCACCCATGACCGTTAATAATTAATTTTTGTAACTGATTGTTTTGTTCAGTGGGTATAATTGAAGGGTTCAGAGCAAAAACGCCCTGACTTTTTTGGGGCATTTGGTCAGGTTGCAAAATTGTGGCCAAATTTTGTTTAATACATGGAAATTAGGTTAAGGAATTACCTATCATAAGTGATGTGAATAAAACAACAAAGGAAAAGAAAAAAAATTCTGGGCCCTGGGAAAAGGGGGGGGGGGTGAGGTCACAAGAGCAAGAAAATATGAAAATACAGGTTAAAAAATTTTTGGCTTCTTTTCATCAGATTGCCCTATTTTTTGCATATAGCATTGGGATGTTCACTCTGTAATTTTAGTGCAGTTGATTCGGTGGAAATTGGCTGTGGTTTTGCGAAATGACCTAAAACTTGCACAAAACTCAGTTAGGACATTTTTGCCTTGAGCCCTTCAATTATGACAGCGTTATATGCACCATTTAGCAGTCTTTTCCTCTGCTTTGCCCAGAACGTTCGTTCAGCACCAGTAAGAACTCCCACAGCTTCTTCAGGAGGGTCACTGCTGGTGCTGATTATCCTTTCTAACTGAGCAACTAATTCTCCTTCACTAAGCAGTTGACTCCCACTGAATACATTCAAGACATAAAACTGTCAAAACAAAAACAGAACAGTAATTACATTCATAGGATTGTCAAAACAATTTGAAGAAGGAGAGTTTAAGAAAGTAGATGGCACTGGGAGCCTTCAAGCCCCCATCTTCTTCAGTGTTCTCTGACTATTAAAGCACCAGCATCCTGCGAAAATCTCTGTCTAGTCATCCCTCGCACGCCGGCTACAAAGGGAGAAATATTGAGGTTTATAGGTTTTCTCTTTCAAGCTGCTGAATATAGTGAGGGCAGAAAATGTCAAAACCCGTTGTAACATTAAACGATTAAGTTTACCTTAGTATATCAGTAGTTTAAGTAGAGAAACTTATGAAACAATGATGGCAACAAGTGCGTTTCTTTGCAGGTTCCATCGGAATAAATGAATACTCTGAAATCATTTAACCATGGACATTTTCTCATGTCTATAATAATAAGTACTGTACATGGTTACGTATAGACAATCGAATATAAAGCAAATCTGTGAGAAAGGGGGGTGAGCAAGATACGCAGTAGCTCAAAACACATGGAAATGAAAGAGCCTCCAAATTCAAAACTTTCCCTGGGGAGGTCTATCCTTCCCCAAATTAGAGAGCGTCTGCCTCCTCCCACAGGCAGCTCCCATCTTCACCATGGGTAGGGTGCACTGAGCCTTGATACAATACAAATGGGAACTCTCCGCCTACTTCAATCTTTTCTCCTTCTGCTACTGTACAAAATTTCAGGAGAACCCTGGTTCTCTGACACTACAATTTTTTTTGTTTTCACCAGTGAATAGTGGCCAGTAAAACAATGAAATTAGTCAGTGATATCACCAGTCACCGACACTTTTTGACAACCCTGAAATTAGTATGCAGGAGCCTGCATTCATAATGTCCTCATGTAAGCTGATGATACAGGTAAATGTAATCTGCTTTGCCAGAACCAATGCACCATTAATAAAATGGTTGTGAAAACCTCCTAAGTGACTTTGCAGAAGGTCACTTCACGAAATTGCTGTCAAATAATTTGAAGAATAAACAACGCTGACTAATATCATGGTACACAGGACCTATCCTTAAGTCTGAAGGCAAGAAATAATGCAAACTGGGCCTGGCAGGAGTACTCAGACACAGGGGATTTGGATTTGAGTGAGGGCAGGGGGGGGGATGGGCAGTTTTATCTATAATTTTAGTGCAGTTGATTCAGTGCCAATTAGCCACAAGAAGACTAAAAAACCATGTACAGTAAAAGTCACTGTAACTGCCAATAGATTGTTTTCACTCACGTGACCAGCGGCCATATTGGTTCAATGAAACAAAAGAAAGTATTTGTATAAAAATAGAGTTCAATTCCTAGAGGGTTACCCTTGTACACAAATATGGCCGCTGTTCCTTTGTTTTGGTCCACAAACATGGCCGCTGTGATGTCATGTGAAAACGATCTAGAGCAAAGCTAATCTGCCAACTGATTTAAATCAAAACATTTTAACACATCACATCATCACTTTAATAAATGCTGTGCAATAACCTCATTTTTATAAGCAACTACAACATGCTTGGCTGTTCCCTTGGGAGCCACAAACACCTCATCTCTGACTGGCTGTGGTATTCGGCACGAACAAAGCAACTTCAAGTACTGACTCATGCACAATGGATGCTTTCCCATCATGTCGACAGGAAATGCCTCTCTGAAAGATTTTAAACAAACAAATACAATTACCCAATTTAAAGAATACAATTACCCAATTTAAAGAATATGTAACTGTTGACACAATGCAAGGTGTCATGTGATGCTGTGCAAAATCATTAATATTCTAAAGAAAATTGAGTAGATTTTGAGGATTCTAAGAAATAGGTGGAAGAGTTGCATACTTGTCTAAATGTTCCTTGAACTTCACCACAGTTGAAATAACTCTTGCAGCATACCTAGTGAAGTGTGAAAAGAAGTTAATTTCATTTTTTCCCCTTATTCCTAGATTCTTTCCTTTCTTAAAGATAGATCTGCAGCTTCAAAAAAGGATGCAGCTTAAACATCAATGTTTACAGTACAGTAGTTTGAAACACTGCTGTTGTTGGTTGCTGAAATTTTGCCCCGCAACTTATGTTTCTCCTCCTGATACTTTTGTTTTCCACTTGAAGACCCTGTATCTCTTTATACTGGTAGCTGGAATCAATTGCATGCTGACGAGTAGTCCCAGGGTAAACTTACTGAGACAGTCTCTGTAAAGGGGCCATACACATTAGCAGAAAGAGGGCCAGAACTGTTACATAACTGTACAAATACATACAGCCCTGTCAATGAATAAAATTTCAGAAGATTTTGTCTCATCTAACCATCTAAGTATATTTACAACCACATTAAAAGCAAATGCAAACAGTATATATCAACAAAGATAAAATGTTCTGTGCAACTGCAGTAGTTTTTTTGTTTGTTTGTTTTTTTTTTAGAGGGGGGGTCATTTATTGACGAGGTCCAGTCTGCTGGACAGATGAGAAAATTAATAATACATGTAAGGGGCAAAATAAGCATGGGAAAACTGAAGATAACTGATGAAATAACTGATTACAGCTTTACATAAACATTGCTGAACTTACTTCAAGTGATCAATCTTGTCAGTGAATTGAACTTTGGGAAATGCAATCCCTGGACTAGTTGTTATCACAATTGATGACCTTCCCTCAAAATAAGCAACATTGTCCCACCACGTTGCCAGCTGAAAGAGGCCAACATTAGTTTTAATTGGTAATTAAAAAGCTGTTCAATCAGCAAGAGCCACGTCGCCAACAGAGGATGAGTTACATGTAAAACCCAATATATAGCAAATGAGAGTAAATTGTTACTCTCATAGGATGGAATTGTGAGACAACTTGAGAAAAGTTCCACAAAACACTGCACCATGTGACACTGGCTTAATAAGGCATAGGACTGGAACAAGCACACATTTGCCTTGAAATGAAACATAACTTTTGATCTGATGATCACTGGTTTAAGCAAGACCTTTACATATTCCTCTCGTCGGGTTTTCTTTGCACAGAAAACAACATTTATCACAATGTTCCACACTGTCTCTCGCCACACACACCAGTGAAAAATGAGTACTGGTGACGTAATGCCAGGGGTCATGCTCAACACATAGTTTATAAATTACATTGATGGACATTTACATAAAAAGTAATGGTCGCGCAATCTGCTGATATTATGTCAGTTAACTGGCTCATTGAGGATCAGATGTTTGGCAAACGTACCCAGTTTTTCTCTGTTTTAGCCTTCTGTAATAACTTGTTATGCAACACTTCACCATCTCCATTTGGCTTCAAGAAATCCTTAACCAGATCTTGAGTATATTTGAAGTCCTCTTCATCTACCAGTGGTTTGATTGCTAACAGGTACTTTTCCATCGTCTGCTGCAGGGGTGGCACAGGCAGTGGCGGTAGGGAGTCCTGTTTAGCCAGCATGCTAAATGGTTTGTTGATAGATGCTGATGTCCTAACCATGGCTGGACTTGCAAATCTCACAACAGTCTAGTTGGAAAATGAATGTTTACTAAAAGGTTCCTTAATTAACACCAAATATGCTCGCTATTTATGAAGCCACATCACTACCAGTTATATACAGGGCCAAATAGAAAACCAGTCTCTTGCAAAACATGTGATCAGCAGGCTGCAAATGACTGACACTAGGTCACTAAATGCATTAATTACCAGCCCCAAAGCTGGTTGGTCCTTGATTCCTTAGTAAAATTCACATTCTTGATATCATTTGGCCTTGTTTGATAATAATGATAATAAAAATGACTTTTGTCAGACACATTGTTTATTTGCAAAGTCATTCCTTATTAAGCTTATGATGTAAATTTTTTAACTTTATTTTCCCGAGATTTTATTTTTCCATTTCGAGGGAATGATCTTCTGAGTTTCATGCCGGTGTGATAAAAAGACTGCTCCCTGATGACAAAGTGGTTTGTTATTATTATTTATTCCGGTGCTGGGTCCAAGGTTCAAAAATTACGAACTTGAACTACGCATTAGCATTAAGAGCTTGGTGGTTAATAAAACTCCTACAAATAACGGTGATTTAGCCGTTGTACTCTCGTTCAAACATATAACCTTGGAACCTTGCATGGAAACTTTGCTCAAGATGGGGACTATCATGAAGTGGAGCAGCTAAACACACCCCCAGCCACACCACATGACGTGGCCTCAAACTTTAGTTTCACCGCTTTCATAGCGTAAACACGAACGCTCAAATACATAAGTTCAAACTTTACCTTTCCTTTTGGGATCTGTCTTGCGGCTAAGCCCAACATGCGGACTGCTTCAGCCCACTGCATTGGAAAGAAATCAAGCATTCGCTTTTCTTGGCCCAGACATACGTTGTGTTGCAGATAATACGGAGAAAGACAACACTAAATATCTCCCACCTCAATTTGTTTCCAGTCTCTACTCCCGTTAAACAGAAGGCGGCGAATGGTGCTCGAAAGCGCCTGAAAACTCGACAACACTCCGAAAGGCAACAGGATGTACTCACTACGGATTCAGCAACAGGATGGCTTTGGACATGACATAATTTAGGTAGCCTGCGATTTCCAAAAAGGTTCCTACATGTATTTCCGGCAATCTTTGGACCTTGATCTCCGATGACATGAATTGGAATATTTAAAGAATTTCAACCAATCAGTAATTTGATTGCTTGTAATTTATGAATAATTTATATTCAGTTACACCAATCTTGCCGCGACTGTCGGTGAATTAATGGTAATTAATGGCAATATGGTCCACTTCACCCAACTTCGTTCCCAGGACCTCCATACAAGTAGATTTGCTTGTATGGAGGATGAAGGGGACCTTATTTTCCGAATCACGACAACTACTGTAGCCATATGATAAGTTCTATCGATTTTTATTCGCAATTTCTTACAGATGTGGCAATTCCAGAGGATCAAAACGGGAAGTCGAAGGCATGTTTTCCGAAACACAAACTTCGAGCGAGAGCTGATTTCTAAGGCCCCGTCCACACTAACGCTTTTCGTTTAAAAACGCATACATTTTCATGCGTTCAGGCTAGGCCTTCCGTCCACACTAAAACGCTGCGCGTTTTCATCGAAAACGGATTGATTTGAAAACGCTCTCGAAAGTGGATCCAAATGGAAACGCATGTGTACCGTAAAATCCCACGTTAAAGCCTGGGCTTATACAACTTTGTAAGGAGTTTGGGGTGGGCTTATAACACATTTATTGAACTGAAGAAATGATCCTCACACTTTCTGGACAATTTAAGCAATTGTCTCATATATCCACTTGAAAAATTCAAGTGACTCCAACGGGATTCGAACCCACGACCTCTGCGATGCCGGTGCAGTGCTCTTACCAACTGAGTTATAAAGCCACACAGTTGAGAGCAGGTCAATTTGTTGGGCTCATGCGTGTTTTTTTGTTGGGCTCATGCGTGTTTTGTTTTCACATTTATTGTGCGTCACAATAAACGGAGAATTTATTTAAAAAACATGTATAAAACAGTCGAGCAGAACTCATAGTTGAGTAATATATGCATGATCATTTGTTTCTTTCTATAGTATCTTAATAATTATATTGTTTTTAACTCCACAGCCACTTGTTTATGCCTATAATTAATGAATAACATTCGATTAAAAAATGTGATTTTTGTAAAGAAATGCAAAAGGAACGCACTTATACATTAGATGGGTCTATATATATATATG
>BLFK01001088.1:212645-234446 GCA_014634185.1 Astreopora myriophthalma
TTGTCAAGTGTGTATTGTTGTGTGTATGCGTTGTAATACTGTCTAAGTGTTAACTAGATGTCGTGATTATTCCCTGTAGTCCTTTCACACGTTTATTTGTAAGTATATAAGTTTGTTTCAGTGTCATTACGCATAATTTTTCCCTTTAAGTTCGGTCGTTGTGTAGTTTCTACCTTTCTAGGTTCAGTTCATAACATTGTTGTTTCCGCCGTTCTCGGCAGCCTTTTGGCCTACATTTATTTCAACTCGCACCACAGTTTGTAAGTATTTGTTTCGTGTTTTCCGTTGCTTTTCTACGTCCTTTACTTTAGAACAATTTATGTAATTTGTCTTCGTTTATTTTGTTTTCAGTTGAATCGCAGTTGCCAGTGTTGAAATATTAAATGTATTGCGCATTCAAATGTGGTACTTGAACCTTCGACCGAACAGCGTCCAAAACTTGATAACAATGTTACTGATCACCGGTTTATACCAGCAAATCCTTTGATCTTACTGATCGGTCTTTGTCAGTCTAAGGGTGCGTTTCTTTAAGAAAATCGAAGATTGGATTCTTAAATCCGAAAGAATCCGAAAATGGATTTTGCGTTTCTTTACTATACAGATCAATCGAAGATCTTTGGGATCATGGCGCGTCAAAGGAACCGAAGAATCCACTTCCAGAGTGGATTCTTCGGTTCCTTTGACGCACCATGATCCGAGAGATCTTAGATTGATCTGTCTAGTAAAGAAACGCAAAATCCGTTTTCGGATTCTTTCGGATTTAAGAATCCAATCTCCGATTTTCTTAAAGAAACGCACCCTTAATAAGGATGTTATTATCATCATCATCATCATCATTATTATTATTATTATTATTATTATTATCCCGTTTCACGCACGAATTTGAACAAAATTCCTGTATCACGTATGCTTTTAAATTCATGAATCACGTATCTCTTTGTGCTCCTTTCACGCTTCACGCGCTAATTTGTGCCCTCAACCCGCGTCAAGCATAGCCCCCCCCCCCCCCTGTATGAGGACCAGGGTGAAGTCTGGATGACCACGGTATGCTTTTAATTAAATAATTTTACTAGTAAGTTTCCTCAGTTTTTTATTTTCACAAAATAGGTTTCTCAGCTTCTTCTCTGTAGCACAATGACGAGTGAAAACAAACTTTGCTTATCGAAATATGAATACCTTCGATTAAAATCTAGTCTAGTTATCACCGTTACCAATTACAAATTATTGCACAACTTTGTCAAATACATCACACTAGTCATCTTCTAATGTGTTTATTGTAGCCAGCTAGTGTAACCTCTGTTGCCGTTTTTGAACTAGAACTGTACTCAAGACAATATGACCATTTGCCGCTTGGATAGAACAAAATACAAATTACCTTTACAAATAAAAACACTCTAAATCAATATGAATGAAAAGAATATCATACGGCACAAGATACTTATCTTTGTGGCGATTTGTAGGCCTTGCAGAAAAAGCCATCGAAGCCTCACCGTCACGAGGTACAGATTTAATTATGCGCACCTCCGAACAGACAAGTATTTCGTGACTGAAGAACGAAACACTAGCTGATACAACACAAACAACACCCCTAGACCTGATAACAAAAGAACCTACAGGTCATAGGGACCAATGAAAATATAGTCTGCATACAGGCTCTTCATTTGGGTAATTCAGAGACGTTTTTCAGTTCGATTCTGCTTTCGAGTGCCGCGCGGTTAAAAATCTAAGGGATTGGGGCGAGATCGCCCCAATCCCTAAGCTTTTGACCGCGCACCATTCGAAAGCAGTATAGAACTGACAAACGTCTCTCAATTGCCCAAATGCCGGTGTGCAGGCTAATGAAAATGTAGGGATGTTAGCTACAGAATTACTCAGTATTTCCGGGGCAGGAGCGAGCCTGTAAAGGGAACTTCGCATTAATTCATAGATGCCATGAGATGCTATAAATACACGTAGGTTTTATTCAGTCATCTGCGCACTTTGGTAACCACGATCAGGCGGTCACAGCTGCTTTGTAGACAATCACATGAGGTGAGTGGAATGCCTTCAGTTGAACAATAAAGCCTTCAGTGAAAGAGCTAAGGCACATTAGCCCATTGCTGTTGATTATTTTCGCTTGTTTGTCCGTCTATTCAGTGTTAATGTACACCATAATCGTATGGATTGTGACCAGCCGTGATCGAATCAGTTGTGATTCAATATAAAAGGTGCGTAACTCGAAACTCTTTATAATTGCGTTCGAGTAGGTTGGAAGGAGAATGCATAAATATTTTATATAGCCCTGCCTCACCTAGTTTTGATGGGTTCATGAGGCATTCACTACTTAATTCACACGTTTGTATTGTTAGCAACATTAATACAAATAACGTTAATAAGCGGTGAACGTGAACTGACCACTTGCATGTGCGTGAACACAACGAATTTCTTACAAGCTCAACAGTCAGATAAAGTTATTTACATTGTAACAATTTACAATGATATGCGCCAGGGGTACGTACGCGTAAGCGAAGCGCGCGGCATCATTAACATCTGCTTCGCAGGCTACATGATTTTTACTCTCGTCCGTTGATGTAGAACATGTTTTGATCAGCGAATGTTGCAGCCCTTGTTGAACAAATGTTGAACAGTGTGTCATGCCTTGTTGAATGTTGCTAATCGACCATTCAACGAGCAACTGCTGAATACCCAGCCACTATATATTGTTAGAATTTAGCGTTCTCTGAAGAACGAGTCAAAATACAGTAAGATGCAAATCAGTGGCGGGGTATTCAACAGTCAAGCAACGAGGGAGCAACTTGTTGAATGTTGTAGACGGTGAAAATGCCTTTTAACTCAATTTTTCGCTTGTACTGACATTTTCTTGGGACCGCATTCAAATTAGGCTGAATCTATTGAAGAACGAAGCACTTAGAAATAAGCACTATTGTTATTCAGTGATTTGGAAATATTAAAGTGGCCCAGCATTCTGTAATTTAGCCTTTTCTTGAATTATAAAAACCAGATTCGATTCAACCATATTCTTAAGATTCCCATACAAATCCTTCGAATCAAAATTATGCAAATTGCCGCGAAATTAGAAGCGATATGAGATTTATAATTGCAATTTACGACGTCATACCTCCTTTACTGGTCTAAATTTCTGTTGGATGAATGATATCAATAAAATTATGAAAACTAGCGGTAAATGTTGGCAATCTTCCTCTTTGTAGCAGAGTTCCATCGGTTCAAAGTCGGTAAACCATTCAGTCTAATTTTAGCCGTGCTCGCCACCAAATCATTATGGCATCATTAACAGTGAACCAATTATTTTAGTTTCTATGCATGTGATGTTCGGCGTGTGTTAGATGGGTTTCTATTTCCGTAACCTGTTCAACCACTGCTCAATGCAACGACACCAGCTAGCACAACCTCACTCCCAGGCTCTCTTTCTTCGAGGGCGAGAAGAAGAGAGAGCCTGGAGAGGAGCTTGCGGGAAGCAAAACAAATCAACAAGAATGTGCTCGGCGTTTATTTATTAATAATAAGAAAAAAAAGCCAGTATTCTCAAATTGGTACCTTGTTCACGAAATAATCAAAGGCAGAGCCGGAAATGATACTTACAAACTGTCGTTTTGTTTCCCTCAGCTATGAGGCGAAGGAGACGATTCAAGGTTCAACTGGCATTTGCGACAGTCATAGCATTGCTATTTGTTTTGTACGGTTTGTTCCAAAATGATCCAATCAGTGAGATTGCAAGAAAACCCACATCTCTTGAAGAGGAAGTCTCAGGTATGTACAGGAGACTGAAATAACAGGACATTAAGCAAACAAAAATTCGTTATAATATTCAATTCGGTTAGATAAACAACGTATCCTTGACTTGCACGTTACGTCATCACCGCCATGTTAGTGCCCGAAAACAATAGATACCTCATTAGCTCCTATTGTTGTGTGTTTATACAATAAGTTCAATTTTACGCTCGTTTTGGTTGGACGCCATCTATGATCGATTTGTTGGAGGACAGACGCATAAATGACGTCACTGTATACTTTTTCACCTCTTTATTGTCCAATTAACAAGTAAATTCCATGCTGCCTTGCGTATGTTCAGTGATAGATCCCAGATGAACGAAATGCTATATGAAATGAAACAGACGGGGATGCTCGTCGGAAATTTTGAATTTAACCCCTAAAGGAGACCATCTGGGCGTGGCTCAAGCTTTTTGTGACCCCAAAGGAGACCAACAGAACACGTTATAAAGAAAATTTGACTTCTGTTTCTCTTCGCGTAATTCTGTGTTTCTTCGCGGAACCCTAAACGAGACCTTGGCCGATTAAAATATTGGCGCTTTGCCCGGAACACCCTAAGCGAGACCAAAATCCAAAATTTACACCCCTAAGCGAGACGACGAGCATCGCCGTCTGTTTCATATGGGAGTCCCCCCCCCCGGCTTTTATTTATATGCAAAGACAAAGGAATTACCATCACAACCATTTAGCACTTGAACTCGATTTGAAAGAGAGGCTCGCATGAACGCGACTCGGAAAGCGCCTATTTCAGGAAGTGTTAACACAGACCCGGTTTCAAATCGAGACGGTTTCACGGGTTCTCTGTTTACGCGACAGATGAAACAGTTTGGGCATTATTCACGCGGCGGCCATTTTGAGTCCCGAGGGACTGAAAACCTTTGTTTTGTCCACCCGGAACTCGTTCTCAACCTTATCAGCTCGAGGCTCGGGGTACGAGTTCTATTGTTCCTAACCAACATAGCCGCCGCGTGAACAAAGCCCATTGCTTTCAACATCCCCCTTTTCAAATTTGTCAGCGTTTTCAAAACGACCCGGTTTGGGTAACGCGCTCGATCGGCATCGCTGTGCAAACAAAACCGTGTCTGTGTATAAAACGCAGTCTAGCTAAATTGGTCGCTCGCCTCAGCAGCAGCAGCTGCTTGAGATCGTGATTAGGATTTAACGGAGCCGAAACCAATTGTGGAATTGCACACATTTTAGACATCCTACTGGTGAACAGTTGCTGTGTTCAGATATTTTCATAAGCAACAATCAATTGCAATCTGTCCTCTTTGAATTCTACCCACCCCTTAGACATACTTCCTGGCCACAACGCTCCTCGTCCCCACGCACATCAACATCGCTGATCGTGTCTGGTTTCTCTTTGTCCTTTCCTTGCCAGTCTCGCTATTCTCGCTAGTCCCTTGCAACTCGCTATTTGTACAGGTACTTAAAAGTTCTTGTTTGATTTCTTGAAGTGTCTTTGCTGCTATTTCGTGCTTTGTCAACTACTAAAAACACTGTGGGCAACCAAACAATTAAATTGGTGTCCTCGGAATATTGTCTGATGCAATTGATGTCATTATTGGTTGACGCGTACGTTGTCACAAGAACTGCAACCGACTCTTATCGATCATTACTGTTTTATTCCAGACGGTTCATTCACGAGAAGAGGTCTCCTTGCTTACAACAAGACGCACAACAAAAGCTGCACTCCATCATCAGTGACGGAATTCCCAGATGATCTGTTCAGTCAGGCTCAAAGGAAGGATGGTGCAATCATCCTCAACTTACTGGCCGCAATTTACGTGTCGTGGGCCATAGCTATTGTATGTGATGATTATTTTGTTCCTTGTATGGAGATAATTTGTGATATGATGGGGCTTCAATCAGATGTGGCTGGAGCAACTTTCATGGCTTTTGGTAGTTCGGCACCTGAACTATTCGTATCCGTGATAGGTGAGTTTTAACAAGTTTCATACGCGATCTAAGAGAGTCGTGTTGCGCATTAAATTCCCTTCGGGGGTCAAAAGTCGCGAGTTAAAAACAAGAGTGAATTAGGTAAGAGTGTTCCTCTATCAGTTCATGGTCCATGGCTTATAAAACTTGCAAATTGAAGGAGGACTAGCGGCAGAGTGCTAGTGTCGGAAATATTTAGTGAATATCAATTAGTATGACGTCAGGCGTAGTGCAATTTGTAATCTAAGTAGAGTGGTACTATGATGATGAAAACAATCAGTTCTCCCTTTTCGTCACATTTCGAAAGTACTTGTGTTGAATGCTCAGCAGGTGAAATTTTTTGCAGTAATTTCAAGAGGAAGACTGTTTATTTTAACTGCACTAACTGTCCAATATTACTTGGTGCGGTTCCAACCGATAAGCCCTCAGAGAGCTGGATCGAAAAGAAAGTGACGTCATTTTCTCACTAGCTTAAAAATGCAGTGTGTGAATGCAGTTAATTAGTAGGCAGAACACGATTTTCACAATCTGAATGCAGAAAATTATCGTACTGCGTACTAAGTAAGCCGCATTCACACTCTCCACTTTTAAGTAAGTGAGTAAATGACCTCACTTTCTCCTCGATCCAGCTCTCTGAGTTCATATCGGTTGGAACCACACCAAGTAATGGCGGACCGAAAGAAATGATTGTGAAGAGCACTGCACCGGCATGGCAGAGGTCGTGCATTCGAATCCCGTTGAAGTCACTTGAATTTTTCAAGTGCATATGTGAGACGATTGTTTAAATTGTCCAGGAAGTGTGAGGATCATTTCTTCAATTCAAGTAATGGCGGACCGTTAGACAGTTAAAATAAATGGTCTTCCTGTTGAAATAATTGCGTAAAATCTCGCATGCCGAGTACTCGGCAAAAGTACTTTCGAAATTTGAAGAAAAACGAGAAATGGTTTTTGATCCTAGTAGCACGTTAACTGTAAGTGTTACTAATGTAGTTGCAGTTGTAGTTGCGCAATAAAGGGAAAAATTTTTCCTGCACGAGTAGATGCCGCATTTATTATTTCTTCCACAATCCCTCCAGTAAATTGAGAACAGATCCGAAAGTCTTAAATCACACCTTGCCCCTCACCCCCCCCCCCCCCCCCCCCCCCCCCCCCCCCCCCTTCCCCTTGATGTCCTATCTCGAAAAGTGATCAGCATATTGCTGTTTGCTACAACCAAAAGGACAGTCACAGCGAGCCGGCTGGCACCGAAACCAGCCTGAGCTGTGAGTATTTTTCAAGCCGACTTTGTGAGCAGTTTTGCTAAAACTAGGAGCGCGGAAAGCCATAAGGAAAGATCTTGAGTAGACATATGAGTCACCAGATGTACCTTAATTAAAAATAGGCTAGCAGACTGTCGTAAAATCGTGGTTATAAGCCCGTTCCGGTTACCGTTTAATGTAGAGTTTCAACTGTTTCTTGTTGTGAAATAAAAGCACGTTTTGTTATCAGCTTGTATCGAAACGTTTTTCTCCGAGATTTTTTATTCTGCTTATGACTGGGATTTTTCCGTTGGAAAAAAAAAACAGTCAGCAAATTTTCAGAGCTGCTCGATATGCGTCTGCTTTCTAGGCGCTTCTCAGAGACTTGAATAACTGTCTTTCAGTTTGAATAATTTGGTTGGCATAAATATACCTCATAGGTGACTGGATATTGGCAAAGATTTGATGACAGACTCAGGTTTCATAAGGTTACCGTATATTTCTCAGGTGTGTTCATTACACATGGTGACATTGGGATCGGCACCATCTTAGGTTCAGCGGTGTTTAACGTGCTTTGCGTGATTGGAGTGTGCGGCATTGGGGCTGGAACGGTAAGAATCCCAGTCTCTTTCCTTTACTGCGCTGCTGAACTGACTGCATAGTTATTAAGAGATCTTAAGATACCCCGAAATTTTTCTTTCTCTTCATTTTGCGATAACGCCATTAATCTTACCCGGTAGACCTTGCCGTTTTCCCGGGGTAGACAGCAATTTACCCGTAGATGAAACACGAGTAAAGACATGAAGAAACGGGTGAGTTTCATGTTAACTGAGATGCTACCCTTGCCCGTACACCGTTTTCGGGTTATCTGAAAGTCTCTGTTACAGACTTAGAACATGAAACTGAGATCGTAAGGAAATATTACAAAATTACAATACATTTCGACCATACGTTCAGGCCATCTAACAAGGAGTGTAGTTTCTTAATTTTATACAGCTACCGTGTGAAATTGCGAAGACTGACTTTGGCGAAGCGTTGTTGCATGGGAGCAAGAGCGTGGCGCAGCTGGCACTAGTTTTGTTAGTCTAGCTAGTGTTTTCAGCTGCTGTCGCGAGCGAGTGAGCTCGCCCAAACATTGAACACGGTTAAGTGAACAATGAAAGCGTTAACACTGAATTGATTTCTAAGGGATACTTCTCTCCAACCCTCTCCGCAAAGTTTGGGTACACAAGCTTGTGTTTACGGGAAAAGCAATATATTGACAATATTTTGAAAGTTTCCTTTTATGTGATTTATGACGTCATACATGTTGCAATGGAAATTGTTGTATAGCTGGCGTTTTTCGCGCTACAGCGCGCCCATTCATTGGCTAGTTCATGGTCACGTGACACCTAAGAATGAAACTGTTTACCCCAAATGCCATGAGCGGGCAACATTGCGAAAACTATGACGTCAAACGGGAAACAGTTCACCGTTACCTGCGCGAAATGTTGACCACTGTTGCACGTGATCAGAGCGTGCAGTTGAAGGTGGCCTGATGTTGTCGCTGGAATCTCAGCGCGTTTTTCAAAATGTCCTTTTTGTTTTTATCAAGCGACTGCTCGCGCAATGGACAAAGTTTGACCCATTTGTTTTGTTATATAACAAATCGCTTAATGACTGGTCCCTTGGGGAGCAGTGAATTTTGTTTCCCTTGAATCTCAATGTTTCCCTCGACTTCGTCTCGCGAAACAAAATTCACTTTTCCCCTCGGGACCAGTCATTAAGTGTTGACTATAACCCTCCAAAGACATACCCCCAACCCTCTTCACTCGTCCCTTTGAGATACATCTTTCAAAGTAGATATAGACTGTCCACACATTCACTCTTGTTTTAACCTGTTTACAACGGCCACCCCTCCACAACGGCAACGGCCAGTAAAGCGTGTCCCATCTGCACAAATAACCTGTCAATAACGGCCAGTTGAACCAACGAGTCATGAAATTTTATCCCTTTTAGAGTTAAAGCTCATGAAACTTGATCCGTACGGAGCGTCGACAGTTATCCCAGTTGTTGTTTGCATAAATTATACGAACAGCTTGGCTGGTTAGACTGGTCGATAAGGTATAGAATACAGTAATTTCATTGACATAATTAACTTGGATTGTGAAGTTTGTGGCACAATACGACGCATCAGAATTGGACTTTATCTGTCGCCACAATTTTCCAGTTTGGTCTGAACAAATTCACGAGCTCTTATCGCCAGAAAATTGGTAAGCATGAACATACCCGGCACCAGTAAGAATAAACATGTTGTATTAAATTCTCAACCTCGGATAATGCAATTCTAGCTTTCTCATTGGTTCACTGGATCTCGGTTATCGGCCATTTTACCTGCGTTTGACCTTATATGGAAATGAATGCAGCAAATGTCGCTCAGCATAAAATTGTTCGCGGGAAGCCAAGTTTAGTCGACAAAAAAATAGATGAAATGAGAAAGCTAGAATTGTATTATCCGAGGTTGAGAATTTAATAAAACAATTATTCCATTCGCGCTTGTTGGATGTGAGACTGATTATAGCCAACTCCGCGCTACGCGCGTCGTTGGCTATTTGCCATCTCACGTCCAACGCGCGCTCATGGAATAATTGTTAATTAACCTGGAAAAGAAAAAGGTGTCATATGACACCCCTACCTCCCCACAACGCCCACCTTTCCACAATTGCCACTTTCTTATGTCCTCAAGGTGGCCCTTGTTCTGATAGGTTCGACTGTATATCTTTTTAAGAAAGTTTGCGCTATCATAAAAATTTCGTGGGATTCTCTTTTAAGAGCAATGACTTTTCAGAAAAAAAATTCATATTGACGGAGTAATCGCAAATGAACTAATTCAGGCTCCTTTCTGGAGAGCCTTATTGAACTTGACTCTCAAAAGTTTTGACTAAATTTTTGAGGACCCTAGCGTTCAGGGTTCAATTGTGTTCAGCTACCTCAACGACTTGCACTCTTTCATCGCGTCGTCAAACTACTTTGTGTAACTTGTGCAATTGTTCTGATAGGTTCTGTACTTGGCTTGGTGGCCTCTCGTCAGAGATAACGGGTTCTACCTCGTTAGTATTGGAGTACTCATCCTGGTGCTTATGGATGACGTTGTAACCTGGTGAGACATTTTTTCCCTTTTTTTTTTCTTTTCATTTTCTTTTTTTTTACCTTTTCATTTTTTTTTTGCTACTTTACTGCTTGCATTTTGCTGAAATATTGATCAGTCTAATCTAATAGAAAAAATGTGACCTCAGCTTGTTATGTTAACTTTGCATTTTTTGTGTTACATGCCTCTCTATAGTATAATCTTAAAACCAGAAGTCCATTATGCACTTCTGCTTAAAAACATTATACATCATTGGATCATGGTTAATCGTAATTAAATGATACACTCGTAACTAATTCGAGTCTAGCTTTATATCCCGCCCCCATGTAAATATTCTTTGTAAACATTATTTATAAATATACGTGCAAGCACTGCTCGGCTCGACTAGCTCTTGCTAATTGCGGCTAGTGCATATTCCTATTTTCACATTGATAAAAATGAAATGAAATGAAAACTGGAACTGGAAATGTTGTCCACTCAACAAAATTTGACTCTGGGAGACAGTGCTACCTGTTTCAAAATTTGAAACAATTTCCGGTGATGTCTTTATAATTTTGCAGGCCGGAAGCAACAGCAATGGTATGCTCCTATTCAATATATCTTGTTATCATGTACTTCAATTCACGAATCGAGGCCTGGCTTTACAGAATAATCAACACACGCATTCCCGAGTTCAAATCCGATCTACACGCTTCAAATGACGTCGGCACGAAAGGCGGATATGAAAAGGTTGTCAATAGAGAACAGGGTGAGACCCAAACGAAAGCGAAGACAACTGATAGCACCGATAAAGAGCCAGAGGAAAAACAAAACCAGCAAGAAGAGATTAAAGAGGTTTTTGGTGAAGCACGACCACTACTCGGGGGTAATCTTTTTTCTTTTTTTTTTTCTTTTTTTTCTTTTTTTTTTAAACGATAATATGATGTTAGTGATACATCTCAAGCGTTCTTGATGCCTTTTAACTTAGAAGGCAGCCTAAAGTAGCCCTTGGACAAAAAATCCTTCCAAGGGCCCATCAGTAGGAGCGTTCGAGGCGTTTAATTAAAATTAGGACAGACTGAAGCGGATTTATCTAGTTTTAACTCTTGTTTATAGACAAAGAGAACAAACGCTAACCAGTCATGCCGAATTGACGGCATTGTTGTGAATTCGAGAACTGATCTCGTGATGATCATTTTCAAGGCAGGAAATCGAATGAAAAATAACACTGAACGGCCGGTTACTACTGTGCTGAAAAGGGCACCGTCTGTTGTAATGAGAATGCCACTGGACAGTAACTGAAAGTGTTGGCAAACAATCTTCTTTTAGCTTTCAGATGGTGAAGTGAACAAAGTAACCTTAGTACTGCTTGTCACATACCACCTATGGATGGCTGATACCCCTATGGATGGCAGGGCCTGCGCTATGTTAGCAAGATCAGCGGATGTGCCTAGAGCGTGGGCCATGATTGGTGGATGGTTGTCATGAAATGGACGACAAATCATTCCGTGCGGAGAGAGAAGGGAAGTTTGACAGCCGTAAAACAGTGACACTAACCCCTTCTCTCTCCGCACGGGATAATTTGATCCATAGGGGTATCACACGGTTGCCAGGAAAGAAAGTGATGACGAAAAATCCACATTTCGGCGAATTTTGCAGAATATTTCAAAATCCCTGGTCAAAATAATTGACATGGACTGAAACGGACGATCATTTCACTGACCCTGAGTGCAATTCTGGAGCGAGGAGAGCATTTTAAAGTCGCTTTTTTGGACGCTATCGATCCAACGGTCTGAGTTGACGTGTGCACTCTTGTGTTTATTTTGACAAAACTCGCTAAAACAGCAATTTAAACGCCCTGAGATGCCATAGAAACGTTAGAAGACAACATCATAGGGGTACAGTCTATTTTAATGACATTTTTTTATGTTTTACATCATTTTTTTTTCGAATTTTCATTATTTCCATGCAAATCCTTTACGCAATGTCAGCGGTAGCCTGGGCTCCCCATGCAACTTAGGTCTACACCTTTTATAATGGCGGCCAAACAAAATATCCTTTTGCATTAAAATAAGCCTTTCTAGTCTCGCTAGGTTGTGCAAAATTCAAAAGACCTTTTTTTTTCTAAAGTGAGGCCAGTAGCTCTAATTTACCTGTTAAAACAGTAATCAATTGACCGCCATTGATCAAAGTGGTCTGTGGCGAGTGTGGCTTACGCGCGTGCGCTCGGCTAAAAACCCTTTGGCGAGAAAATATTCAGCTGTTAGTAAGACTCGTTCTGTTGAGGGGAAAAAATATCAAAAAAATTGGTACCGGTCTTTTATATCTGGCTGTGCCAACATGAAGACGCTTCCTTGGTTTACTGGAGTCACTTCCTTTCCATGATTTTAGCTTATCATTTTCCGTTTATTTCTCTTGCATTCTTTAATTTTTGCCCCGTTACTCGATGTATGTCAGTTTTTTCCGTTCCTCGTTTTAGTAACACCTACCTCCCAGGCCCTAACGTTCCATCCAGGAACTGCACTTGTAATCTACATGCACGCGTTGATAGCTAAAAAGCCGGGGATCAAAAGTACGGCTTTCAAGTGACAGGGGTCCTTTTGTTGTTATTTATTCAGGCAGCGATGAACACCGGCCACACGAAGTCCCTGATGACACGTTAAGAACGCGTTTTAGTCCACCGAAACGACTGTGGGGCAGATTATGCTGGCTTCTTGGTTTTCCAATCCACTTGGTGTTCTTTATCACCATTCCGGATGTGAAGAAGGAATCCTGCAGGAAGTGTGTGGCCGTTTCGTTCGTTCTTTGTATTATCTGGATTGGTGCCTCGTCATACATACTCGTTTGGATGGTTACAATTATTGGATACACGTTTAGGATCTCAGACGCCGTCATGGGTCTTTCGCTCGTCGCCTTTGGGAGCAGTGTGCCAGACTGCGTAGCAAGTCTCTTGGTCGCACAGAAAGGTAAGGCAATTTATTCCAGTTGTTGAGATCTGATCATACTCACACACTAGGTTTTGCATAGATGTCAGATTTACACTATTTGTCTTCAATGTATTAAAAATAGCCAAATGCACAGCAGATACAAAGTTTCCAAGGTTGTGATTTTTCATAGCTTCGCACAGCATAGCAAGATTCGCGAATACCGTTACTATCCATAAATACAATCTACGTGACTTAGATCATCCCAAGACCGAACTCAGAAGCTCTTAAAAAGAGTTTTCGTTGCAGGGGTGCCATTACCTTGAACAGTCTTCCTAGCAAGGCTAAGCATGCCACTAGTTTGAATACTTAATCGATTAATTAATTAATTAATTAATCATTCCATTGTTAAATTAATGGTTTAGGTCTAAGACTTTTTAAGCAAGACTTTTGAAGTAAATTATAGTTGTAAGTAAATTATTTTTTTAACATTTATGTAAATTAGATTTTGAACTATAGACTGTTATTCTACTATTTATAATTTTTTTTTTTTTGAGTTTGTTTAATGGCTCAAAGCTCAATCTTACATAAACGTATAATTATTACTTACTTCTCCCTTTACTCGGCTCTGTGTTTTTGCTCGTCATCACCAATTGAAGCTAGCTCGTGCAGCTCTCACTTTACCAGTCCACGCCAAGCTTCGAAAGAACGGATTGACTCGGCTATTAATCTTCGGTTTTCATCCAACATTTCTTTTGTTATATTTCAGGTGACGGTAATATGGCTGTGTCACAAACGATCGGCAGTAACGTGTTTGATATCCTTCTGTGCCTCGGTGTTCCATGGCTTATCAAGACAGCTGCCTGGGATTCGACTGTCGCCATCCACAGTCACGGACTTTTTGTGTCCAGTATCTGCATCGCGGCATCCGTAGCTATCGCCTTTCTGGTTCTTTATGTGTCCAAGTGGGTTTTGAACCGAAAAGTTGGGTTCATTTTCTTAACACTTTACTTAGTTTTTCTGGGGGTATCAATATACGTGGAAATGCTCGCTGCACAGTCTAAGCCACCCATGTGTATCGTCGGCTATTGAAAACATTTGCATTGCCTTCTGAACGCCTACGGTGATTATTTCATTGTCTTCTTCATAGGAATACGAGGGCGCTGTATAAACTGTGCTTAAATGTCTTGCTAATACACAGGTCTTAAATTACTGAAGTGGTAAACTCTTGAAAGGTGAAAGGGTGTCATGATAAACAGGGTGTGGTATACTATTGTGATTACTTAAAGAAGTTTACGTCAGTGTCGCCTGGGTTATTCTGGGAAAGAATCTGGATTCACGAGAAACTATGTGAAATAAAAAGTTGCTATTTTCAATTTTAAGTTAATATCACGTTTTTCTGAGAACTGAACAACGTTGTAGCATTTCGGCATGACCGTAGATGTCAGCAAATCTTTCCGTTACAAATAATTCGTACATGCATGTCTTCCGCACAGGCTCCAATTTCAACAGAGTAAAGGGCAGATATACCGTGGAACTTGCCATGTCCTTAAAACCTGCTTTTTGCCGTAAGGTCATTCGTAGGCCCTATTTGTACCCCAATACATTCTCGTGTAATTTTGCTCTCGTTAGCACTTAGCGGCAGCTATAACTAGTATATCGGAAAAGGTCTATTAAGGTATAAAATTTAGAGACCACGGCAACTTACGAGGCATTAAGTATTCACTCTGATCACGTGAACTTATTACCGGGTGTTTGGCTCATGACGTTCCAGTTCTTGAATGAGAAGTCCGAAGAAACTGGAAAACCGTCGGAGACAAAAAAAGCCTGCTTGGAATTGAGCCACTCAAAAATCCAGCCATCCATGGTCGAATAGTAAGTATTAAGCAGTTGTCATTAGCCTCCCCCGCTGTCGCTTTTAAAGGGAGTCGAATTTGAGAAACACGACTCCCCCATTAAAGACTGCGACTGACTTTCCAGTGTGTTATAGAACTTAGTACGATGTAAGGGCTGACGTTTTGAGGCTCCTCTTAACTAAACCTGTTTGGCTTGCATTACTAACTCGAGAGCAAACAAACGATATATAAGAAGCAGGAGTGTGTTAACTGAACAAATGAGGGCTAGATTGCAGAATACCCGGCCCACTTATTAGCATATGAATAGGGTGTATTGTTATCTGCCTCGTTCTTAAAGAGAAGGCAATATGCAAATAAGTGGGCCGGGTATTCTGCAATCGCTCCCAAATGAGGACATGAATATAAATTACAATCAAAGTAGTCGGTTTGGTGCTGTATCTTTGAACTTGGTGAACTCAATTATTATCAATATTATGCTTCGATTCACTGTGAAGGCAAGAAATGACTGAGCAAAAAAAAAGAAACCCGACATCAAAGTGGCGGCCATATTATCCTTCATCGAAAGCAAGAAAGCTGTCGATCGCAAAGTGCTTTCACCCGACTGTTGATTTAGATTCAAATGATTGCTCTTTGTGTTTCCAGGGGCTTTTTCTGCCTTACTTGTAAACCTGCGACGCTTCATTTCTTTGCCCGATTTATTTCCTCTCGGCCCAACTAACCGCACCTGGGTCTCCGAGGATGAATCGCTCTCAAATAAAAGCTTTTATTTTTACAAGTATTCACAGTTATGTGGCAAATTATACCTCATTTTAAAGGTTATTTAATAAGCTTCAAGGAAAAAAATACATATATCCGCAAAGAAAAATCATACACTAGAGAATGAACGTAAACAACTGAGATCCGCGAAAAATTTCGCAAAAATCGTTTTAAAAGCGACTTCGGCCTATCAATTTGGTCACCGGGAATTTTTCGTCAATTCGGAAAAAGTTTCCTTTGCGTATGACCTTTACAACAACTCAACATGGAAAAGGAGCAATGGATAAGTTCAGTTACATGTTTAACCTATCAGGGGGCCTCACAGTTCGGCCACTCCTGGTTTTGTACAAGCTCCTTTCTGGAGACGTGTTAATCAAAGATCGTTCTGATGATGTAGCAACCGCCACCTCCTCACTGGGTGATTCGCACTTTTTAGGAGGGGAAACTTCTGCTGCTGACGTCACACCTTCCTCATCACTCTCCATTACGGAAGTAGACTCTGCTTGTTTTAGAAGGTGTTTCCTGTTCCTTCGCAAGGAGGTTCCTGACTCGGTTTTTACGACGTATGATCGAGGAGTGGGCCATATATCAGTGACAACTGCAGGAACCCAGGATCTATTCTCTCGCACTCTTACATTTTCCTCACGCTCGAGACCCTTTAACGGCTTCGCATGGCGATCATAATAAAATTTTTGCCGTTGCTGAGCAGCCACCAGCTGTTCACGTGCATGCAGTGTAACCTTTGGTCGGAGAAGTTCTGCCGTGCTTGGCAATTTGGACTTCAGACGCCGACTGTTTAACATCTGCGAGGGAGAGAGACCAATTCCAGTGACGGGGGTATTGCGATACTCCAGCAAAGCAACATAGGGATCTTCCGCTTTCCTTAAAAGTTGCTTGATTGTTCCAATTGTTCTCTCACTCATACCATTGGACTGCGGGTAACCAGGACTGGAGGTAGTTATCTTGAATCCCCATGACGAAGCAAAATTTTGCAGCTCGCGGCTTGCAAATGGCATATTATCTGCCACCAATTCATGTGGGACCCCATGTCTGGCAAAGATGGATTTTAAATTAACGACGACAGAGGAAGACGTCTTGGACGAAAGTAGGCTGACTTCAGGATATTTGGAGTAGTAATCCACAACACACAGGTAATTCTTTCCTCTAAATTCGAAAATATCAGCTCCCAGCTTTTGCCAGGGTCTTCCAGGAACTTCATGGGGAATAAGAGGCTCCTTTTCATTGTTTTTTCGCCACTCTGCACACTTACTGCAACGGGTGATTATATCCTCAATGTCTCTTGACATACCAGGCCAGTACATTCTTCACGTGCACGCTCACGCGCCTTGCTCTTTTCTATCCCTTGATGACTTTCGTGAAGCAAAGCCAGCATTTCCTTGCGCATACTCTCTGGGACTATCAATTTCTCTCCCAGGAACATGAGACCCTCTGCCTCATGCACTTGATCTCTCACATTCCAATAGGGACGAACCACCTCAGGAACTCTTCTCCTATCTGATGGCCACCCAGACTGTGTTAGTTGCCGCAAGATGACGAGACAATTATCCGTCATGGTTGCTCCTTGCATCAGGGATTTAGAAGCCACACTAATGTCCAAATTCTTAACAAGACTGTGCACTAAAACTTCCATATCAGACTGAAGATCTTCATCGATTGACTCATGTGGCAGATAAGCTCTGGACAAGGCATCTGGAACTGGAATTTTGGGCCCAGAACGGTATGAAATGTCAAGGGAATATCTCTGAAGTCTGAGAAGCATTCGCTGAAGCCTGGGGGACACTTGATTAAGATTTTTCTTAGTGAGCGACTCTAGGGGCTTGTGATCTGTCACAATCTTCACTTGCTGACCATAGACGTACTGATGAAACTTCTCGCAGGCAAAAACTATTGCCATAAGCTCTTTCTCGATTTGAGCATAGTTCTTCTCAGAAGCTGTTAACGAACGTGAAGCGTAAGCCACTGGGTGACCCTCTTGAAGCAAACAGGCGCCCAAACCATCTTTAGAGGCATCAGTCTCAATCACAATTTCTTTGCCTACATCGAAAAGCTTCAGAACAGGTGCACAGACCAACAGGGCTTTAATGTCTTGAAAGGCTTTCTCCTGTGCAGGTAACCAGTGCCATTCAATATCACTCTTTAGTAGAACGCGAAGGGGCTCCGATACTGCTGACAGGTTGGAAACAAACTCTCCGAGGTAGTTGACTAGCCCAAGAAAACGGCGAAGATCCTCTTTTGTCTGAGGCTGTGGGTACTTTACAATTGCTTTAACTTTGTCAGGGTCAGGTTTTAACCCTTCTGAAGACACCACTTGACCAACATACTTTACTTCTGACACCCGAAACTGGAACTTGTTGGGATTAAATCTCACATTGTTTTCACGGGCACGGTGCAAAACTTGCTTCAGAACCCCATCATGCTCAATCTCATCCCTACCACAAATAATAAGATCATCAAAGACCACATGTACACCCTCAATGTCTCCAAATAATTGATCATTACGCTTCTGGAAGACCTCTGGGGCCGAGCTAATTCCAAATGGGCACCTTAGGAAGCGATAACGCCCAAAAGGCGAATTGAAAGTGCAGAGGAATGAGCTTTCTTGATCCAATGGGATCTGCCAAAAGCCATCTTTCTCATCAAGAATTGAAAACACTTTTTTGCCGGTGAGCTTCGACGCAACTTCATCTGCAGTTGGGATTTTGTAGTGCTCGCGTTTAATAACTTTGTTCAAGTCACGGGGGTCCAAACATAGGCGGAGGCTTCCATCTTTTTTCTCAGCGATCACAAGGCTATTCACCCAGTCTGTGGGTTGATCCACCTTAGAAATGACACCACTTTTCTCCAAACGATCTAGAGTTTCCTTCAGTTTTCCATGCAGGCTAAAAGGTACTTTGCGAGGTGGGTGTACAACTGGACTGGCATCTTGTTGTATCTCAATATGATACTCTTGGGGCATATATCCGAGGCCCTCAAAGACATCTTTATAATCACTTAAAATCGTCTCTCTTGAAGACAAGCTCGCGGTCACGCTATCAATCTTCTTTACTAGGTTGAACCTAGTACATGCTTCCAATCCAAGGATAGGGACTGACCCCAAATCAACGACATAAAAATCCAGACTCAAAGTTTTTTCTTTCACTGTGCAACTGAGACGGACTTTGCCAACTGGGACAACCCTATGGTTGCCATACGACGACAAGGTAGACTGTTTTTTCTGCGACGTGCGTAACAGTTCATTTTTACCCCTAGAGATCAACGATATAGATCATGTGCTCTGCTTTTCAAACCCAATAAGGTGAACGCACGTGCTCACATTCCTGAGCGTGAGAACTAGCGGAAAAGATGAATATTTTGGGTCACATGGCTACAAGCCTTTGGATATTCTGTCGCTTGTTTAGTTTCTTGTTGGGTACATGATACAGCTGAAGGTTTTCTATAACATTTCTTCCCCTGAAGGAGATGGGTGTGAAATTATAACGACAGAGACGTGACCCAAAATATTCAAGTTTGTTTTACTAGTTCACACACTCAGGAATGTGAGCACATTCGTTCACCTTATTGGGTTTGAAAAGCAGAGCACGTGATTTATATCGTTGATGCCTGCGGGTAAAATCAACTGTTAAGCCTGGTTTTCACTACTAGCGACGCAAGCACACGCGCAAGCATAAGCGCAAGCATAAGAGCGCTTATTTCACCATGAAAACGGGCTCCACGCAAGCATAAGCGCAAGCGCATGCGCAAGGATCAAATTGTTTTTCCTTTTCCTTGTGCTTGCGTCGCTAGTGAAAACCAGGCTTTACACGCGTCATGGAAAAAACAGTTTACCTGTTTCGGTAGTATTTAAATAATCATAGAAAAGCAAACATGTATTAAGTTTAACAATATCAGGAAATTTCAACAAAAACCTAAAATACAAACTTCCGCAATCAGTGTGCGTTTATTTAAGGGCTAAATCCACCACTGATCCGTACAGCGCTCCTCACGACAGGTTTTGCGTCGGTCGATAAGTTTATCCTCAACAGCAAATCCAAAAGAATTCTATTGTCTAGTACTCTTGAAAGAAAAAGTGAAGGTTGTTATCATTCTTATGCTTCGCCGATCCACATTTTCTTTGTCTTTGAATTGAAAGCAAGAACAAGGCCGAAAGGAGGAAGATGTCAGTCACACAACGCTCTCACTCGACTTAGATGAATGCTCTTTGTTTCAAAATCCAATCAGATTCATTGTAGTTTAGTGCCAATGAACCCTTGTGCCAATGCAGGTCAGCCATTGAAGGGAACATGACTAATTTAAACTGAGGAACAGGGCAACAAGGACAAAATATCTCAGGGAACAAGGGAAGACAAACCATTTTAGGGATCAAAAAGCTGGGAAAAAGTTCGGAATTAATTTCGGGAACAGGGGAACCCAAGCAAATTTTTAAAGGGAACACGGGAAAAAGGACACCCTCCTCCCCCTACCCAGCAAGGGGCTCTTGAAACGCGAGAAGCAAGCTCAACGACTGTTCCAGAACGACCGTGCGCTCAACTCAATCCTTTCAATACCATAATATTCCGCATAATTAATGTACATACATTACAGCAATAACATTGCTGGGAGTGCATCCCTATTGGCCCCTGGCGCGAATAGGTTCAAGAGCGCCACAGACAGACGTGGTGAGATGCGATAAAAACCGTCAATATATTTCAATCCAGATTACGCATCCTTAGGGAATCGCGATCACACAGTCACTGTTTCGAATACATAACTGCTTTGTAGACAAACAGGTATACGAGGTGAGTGGAACGCCTTCAGCTGAACCATCAAGCCTTCATGCCACGAGCTTAAACGACATTATGGAATTATGTTGTTTATTTTCGCTCATTCGTGAATCTATTTAGTGTTAAGGTATGCTAAGTTCAAACATCATTCCTAAATGTCACTATAGATTTGATCTATAGTGACATTTACGAATGAAATAGCCGTGATTATTGGACGCATGGGGGCACGGGGAAAAGCCGGAAGACGGTGTATGAACTTCCCTGCTTGAATGAAACATAGCTTAACTCAACAAGTGCCGGTTCAGGTGAAAACGATCAACATTCACAGATATTTTAGACCAAGAGATAGGAGAAGTTTGCTTTGTTTAACATAGCTACTTCACTGCGCATGTCTAACACACAAGCGCTTTCTTAGCTCCTGATGGCTTCCTTTAAGTTAATCAGCATTAATTAATATATTTTCATGGATGGCGTGACATACCGGGACGTATTTATACGTTACTATCAGAGACCTTCAATTTCACGCAGCTTGTCAAACATCGCGTTTGAAATAGGCTTGGATAAATTCTACCGGCAGAATTTCGAGCTGAATAAGAGATTTTTGAAGCGAGCGTTCTGCCGGCAGAGTAAAGTATTTTCGAGCATAAAATTGGAGCAGAATCATTTATGCTAATTCCATCAAGACAGAGGCTGTTTACTCTGACAAATCCAGCGACACTCTCAACCAATGGCACTGCGACTAAGCTTAGTTACTACTACCAAATCACTAGGAGTGCACATTGATGATAAGCTTCTTTGGAGGAGCCATATCGATATATTAACCAAGAAAATTGCTTCTGGTAATGGTGCCATAAATCTTGATGAGAGATTTGATGAGGGACCTTGTCCGCCTTTGGAACTGACATTCTACTTATCGGGGCTGTGGTGGTTTTCAGGCTTTCAGTAGAACCCGAAGAGTCAAAACTCAACTCTAGTTTTATTAACTCTGAATACACACTAAAACGACTACAAAGGGGGGGTGGGGGTGAGTCCTTTTCTGATTGGCTGATGTCACAACACTACATCTCTCCCCTCCTTGATAATAAACGTATAATCGGTTAATTAGATCAAGTAACTCTACAATAACATCAACAGACGATAAGCATGCCTTCTAGTTACGGGTCTCTTAGAATGTTCAGTGTTCATGCTAGTAGATTATTTGAACGTAATCTGTGAGCCTCGCTGGGGGTCGCCTTTGTCTCTGTGACCTCCGCAGGCCTCCGTCGTTCGCGCCTGGGTTTTTTGGATCTTCGCCTTGGGTAGGAACTTCGGCTTGTTCTGCAGGGACGTCCTCTGCGTGGAAGTCCTCCTGTCCTTGTCGATGTCCTTCAGCTTTCAGGTTTTTCGGGATGATTTTGAACATGGACGAGTTCC
>BLFK01001088.1:234497-269497 GCA_014634185.1 Astreopora myriophthalma
GAACCAGTCACGCTTCCGGAATGCTTGTTCTACGATGTATAATAAAGTGCGTTCAAATTGTTGTTTGGTTTGCTTGAAGTCTACAGGCCGTTTTGTAATCTTTATCTTCGCCGGTGTTTTCAAGCGTGTCGAAAATCTCGTCAACTTCGGGACCGCTGTAATGTAGCAGAAGAGCACGTTTTTGTTTTGCGTCTTCGATCCCCATGCCTATAATTAGATTCTCGAATCTCGCCAGCTATTTCTTCCACGTGGGGCCCACATTGCCGTCCAGATGCACTTGGAAAGCCGGGAAAGTCGGGAGCGAAACCGAAACCGCCATGCTGTCGAATGTTTGTCAGGATTGCCTTGTCCGCGCTTCGGGATTTGAGTTGTGTTGTCCGCGCTTTGGGACTTGAATTGCATTGTCCGAGCTTTGGGACTTGAATTCTCTTGCTGGATGCGCTTTGTGGATCCTCGTCGCCAGATGTGGTGGTTTTCAGGCTTTCAGTAGAACCCGAAGAGTCAAAACTCAACTCTAGTTTTATTAACTCTGAATACACACTAAAACGACTACAAAGGGGGGGTGGGGGTGAGTCCTTTTCTGATTGGCTGATGTCACAACACTACAGGGGCCTAAGTAGTGCAAACGCATTTCAACTACTGCAATATTGTCTGGGGAACCTATGGAATAACTTAACAGGACAAATTACAAAAACTACAAAAAGAGCAGCCCGTGTCCTGACCTACTCAAAATATGACGCCGATGCCAATAAACTATTTAAATCCCTATCATGGAAAAACCCAGCCTCTCAAAGACACTTTGAAAGAGCCTCTATGGTACGGGGATTAGCTCCTGAATATCTGGCCAGTTATCCAGGAGCTAATCCCCGTCAATCGCGACAGTTCCATCAATCGCGTATTCGTTTATTGTTTGACAGACTCTTGAGCATAAGCTCAACGTTCCGCTGCGGCCACAACGGCACAAACTTCTACAAAGATAGGTTCAGCTTTAGTGGCGGGCACGGTCTTGTGGAAAAATTTGCTTTTAAAACTAAGGAAAGAAGAGTCCTTCAAACAATTCAAACGACTGGTCAAAAAAACACGGCATTCGTAGAAAGCAGCTTTTTAGATTTTAGACTTTGTATTAGTGAAAGGGAAGAGGAAATTAGGGTATTAAACGAAGTAACTTGTTAGTTTTATCTATAGTTGGCTTATAGTTTTAATATAGTTTTTCCATAGCTGATTAATTGTTCCGTTAAATAAAATAACTATATGAATCAATAGCTGTATCAATATGCCTGAGAGCACCTAAACAGACATGAGTAAGATAAACAACGAGTCACCTTTATTGGCGGGAAGCCAAGAAGCACTCCTCGCACATCCGGGAACATACAAATACAGGCCCGACAACAAGGGCATGTCACGCACCATGTTACAATAGCGACGCTCGTGATATCAACCTCGTTGCCAGCGTTTGTAGCCGGAGTTGTATTGTTCATTCAGACTCATTTCAGCTTTTCCTTATTGGATCCGATAAAGGGATCGCAATAATCCCTTGGATTTGTAAAACACATATCAAAACAACCATGTGTTAATACAGGACGTGAAAGACTCACATGACAAACGAACATTGGCCAGTGGTTTTCCACAAAAGTTAGGCTGAAGTAATCAGTTGGATTAATCCATTCTTGGCTGTATGAGCGCCTCTCTCACGTGTTGGATAATTGTCTGCTCACGTGTTTGTATGTATCGAGTGGGCTCCCACATGCTTCAAACTGCCTTGATCGAGTTTGACCTTGACAAGCTCAAGATCGATTATTTCGAGCCGTTTCTCTGACCAAGTTTAGCTTGAATGAGTTGATGAGCTGAAGTCACTTACCTCCCGTTACTGGCAAGAAACACTGAAGTTCGCTCAGGACGAAACCTTGAAACAAGTACCGCAGTTGTCAAAGTTTCATGCGGTCTCGGAAAACTTTGAGAGGCAATAAACTAAAAAATGGTATCGATAAATAAAGTTTGAATGAAATAAGGGCATCAGTGCGTAATTTTCTATCTTTAATAAGGTAAGAATGGAGACAGGAAGATAGGCTCTCACGTGATTTAATCACACACTTTGAAATCAAAGGGATTACATCAAACGGCATACTCTAAGGCCAGCGCTCCATATTTTGGAAGACATCTAAGGTAAAAGCCGAAGCGTCCAAAGTCTTTCAGGTAGCAAGCACAATTCGACCAGAATTTAAGTGTCCGAGCAGTAAGCGATTTATATGGACACTGCAGCAGGCTCAACAGCTATTTTTATTTACGCCTTGCCATGTGACAGAAGAGGCCGGATTTGATAATTGATACGACATAAATCAGTTGATCGTGAGCCACTTGTTCACAAACCAGTGTTTTGCGGAAAATACTATACTGGCAATGAAATATGTTAGTTTACTTAGCCTCTGATGAAGGTTAGTTTGCCGGTTAACTGTGAAGGATAATACGATACATGCATATTTTCATGGTTGCCCTGGCATACGTGTCCTTCGTCCCATAATTAATATGGGGAGGGGGTTGAGTAGTTCTCAATTTAGATTTTTGATCAGCCTTGCAGGATTTTTTTTTTTATGCATGATTTGTGGTGTCCCGCTTTGTTCATGTGATAGACGAGTTTGGTGACAAATATGACATAAATTGTTGATGGGCCACTCGCTGAAACTTTTGAAACATTTTGTTTTCCGGTTTTCAGTGGTCAACATCTGAAAGAAGCGACGAAAACTGGACGATTTTCCAAGTAAGTAGAAATATCGTAAACTGGCGTTAGAGAGAATGCAATCGATGGTAAACAGTCTTAATTAACCACGCGAACAGGAACTTTGTCAGTGCCGGCCGGGCCGGGGAGCTTCGTTGCGCTTTATGACTTGCCAGTGGCCGTTTTTATACTAGAGAAGCATATTAATTCATCTGCGTCGAACTTGGGAAAACATCTGTTCTGCGTCTGTTAAGTTCGTCTGGTATAAAGACGGTCGCAACACGCACTATGCGTCTGGACGAACTATCCACTTCAGTGCGTCTTGCATCCAAACCAGTTTTACAGCAGCCGGAAAAAAAAGTCCAGGCTTAAAGTTGACCCGAACCCATAACTTTGCGATTAAGATAAGATACTTTATTTCACTTGGAGTTTACACTTAGCTTAATCAGCTAGTTTACGGGTAATCCACAACCCTAATATATTTTAAAAATTAAAAGCTAAACTTTACTTTTAATTTGTACAATAATTCATCATATGAAAACTGCGAAAGCTGTGTGAAAACTTATTTTGACATTACATCAGTGACACACTCGGCTATCGCCTCGTGCGCCACTTTTTTGTTCTTACCACATTTTGACGTCATCTGTGATCTATTACTGAACAGACGCACGGCAACATGGAATCTATTTGTTAAATAGATCTCATCGAACACATACGCCACATGAAAAGGAACGAGTTGTAAGTCGTTGTTAAATTCGTCTTCATTAGATTCTTTGAAAGATCTTTCTAATAAATAAAACGGGCTTTTCGGCTTCATTAACTTCTTGTTGTAAATTATCATATGATCGCTCAGGCCAACGTCAAGAGTTGATTCGGCTGTACACTGCTCTACTACCAACTGAGCTATGAAGCCAACTGGGTTGATAGTTTGCTCGGTAGAGCAGTACGTGTGCAACGCAATCGGCCGGTCGAGGGTTCGAGTCCCATTCAAGACCTTGACAAATTTGACAGACCTTAGCACACAACATTTTTTCGATTATCTTGACAACTTTCGTGAAGCACTTTTGAACCTTGCCCAACGGGAGCGCACAAAATGCATTGGATCAATCTTTCACTGGTTGAAGAACATGTTCTGAACGGCCGCGGCAGCCGTAAAAGCTTGTTATTTTATTTATGTAATCATTTGATATGACTTATTTTTTTGGTTTATTTATTTATTTATTTTCATAATAAAGGTAAAAGAATTTTATAAATTTGCTTTCGCCTCATTTTAACAGGCTCGCGATTACTGTCGCGCACTTTCTGCTTTTCTTTTTTGCCACGGCAGCATGAACATTTCATCGGAAAGAAGCACAAGCTAAACTAGTTTAATGGCCTAACTTGTGCTTTTCGATGAAATGCGCCCACGAGTATCTTGTAGCTCAGTGGCAGAGCGTCTAAACTAGTAATCGCAAGGTCATGGGTAGCATACTCCGAAAAACGAGAATCACGAAAAAATATTACCGGGGCCACTTTTGTCTTGGCAACCCACGTTCCACTAGCATGCATAAGGGTCGTTTACATCAACACGTTTGTCGCGCGAAATGAAAGTCTATTTTATCGCAAATATTCTTTAGAGAAAAAAATAACGTCAAATGAATAATGTTTGGGAATCCCGCATTTTGAACAGTTGAGAATTTTCAAATCTCGCTATCGTAAATATTGCGTGACAAAGGTTATTCGAAACATTCTGTTTTGTCCGGCGGCGCATCATAAGTCAAAGCAAAGTATTTCTTTCCTGAACCAGATTAACAGTAGTAATTGGTGAAAAGCCTGAATTGGATTCGACTATTTGAATAGAAACATTTAATGCATCGACGACTGCTTGAACAATAAGTGCATCAGCCCATGTACCTTGAAGACACATATTATTCAGATATCTGAGCCATGAATTTTCAGTATCGCTCTCAACAAATCTCTCTTGGTGATCTCTCATATATTGAACTCCAGCACTACGGACTTGCATGATGGTTGTTATTGCCATATAATTGATGCGATACAGATCTAAAGAAACAGTCACCTGCACCTCCGACATCTATTGCCTGTAAACCAAGTTCATATAATCTTGAGTGCATCAAAATCATAGGAGAAACCAATTGCATCATTGAGCTGTCACTGCACAACGGGCTTAATTATTGTTTCGTGAGAATAAGTGTTGTTTTGAGTAGGTCCTGGATTCTTCTCGACATCTGTACTTAGTTTGAAATTCAAACTAGTGCATCGTAAAGGTGTCTTTCCCCAAAAAGCTATAATCTTTCTCTTGACTGTCCTCCATGCCTCGTGCTTTTCAAAATGGCGGATAAGATTTCAATGAGCCAGCGAACACTCCCAAAAGCAACGAGCCAGCGATATATCTCAAGTCAGCAATAACAATGTAACGTTGAAAAAACGACAGAAACTGTCTGCATTTTATGACCGGTGCCAGCCTTCGGCTGGGCCCCGGTAAAAAATCCGAGTGCTCTTGTGTCATTACTGATGTATTGCACGTTACGTCATTGCGGCTATGTTCCTATTGTTTATACCACCAACATGGCGCCGATATGGCAACAAAGTTATTGTTATCAATTTCTCCGGAGATTTCTGTTAATTTACGCGCAGCGTCAGAAATTCCAAGGCGTACCAAAAATTCCGATCCGTACCAAAGAGCTAAATTCTTGTGTGAGCTGTGTGTAACACAAAGTTTGGTAAGCTTTGGTAAGCAGCATTGGCGGTGAGAGATCATGTGGAAAGGATTTCCCCAGAGTAACTTATGTAATGCCACGTAGTTGTTGATATAAGACGGATTTACGCTCTTAGTTGTATCATGGTAATCAGGTCAAGGCAAAACAATATGGCAAACATGGTTGAGAACGTCTATTGTGTCGCCCACGAGGGAAATATTCAAGTGCTACAACCAAAATTTCTCTAAGAGAAAGTGAAAATGCTGCGAATGGGTCGGTTGAAACTGCATGACTTATTCGTTATAGTAGATGCAATTTATACTGTGTATATTTCAGATTTTATAAAGTTCAAACTTTCTTTCTGTTTGGCTTGCGTGATCGCGGCAAAGGTTCTTTCTGTCTGAAGTTTTAACTCTTCATCCATAACTTGATTGGCGCTTGAGAGTGAAGGTCGCCTTCAATAGTTGTTGATAACATTTTTGCAAGACTACGTAGAGGAGGGGTGCATGATAGTGGAGAACTATTTCGGTCATTTCACTCATTTCTTTCGTGAGCTTCCATCATAACCTGTCAATTGGTTTTTGAAGCTCTTCGAAGACACGGACAGCAAGTATTTTATTGGAGTCTTAGAATATTCGGCTGCACCTCATGTTTTTCAATTCGATAAAACACTACCCTTTGTTTATTAAACAGCACGTCAACGTCGGGAATTGAAACTCGTGGTGACATAGAGCATTTAGCAACGTTGTAGCCAATTAGTGACGTTGTAGCCAATTAGTGACTGACCTGACTTTGTGCTGTTGTTCTAACTTCAGTTTTTGTGCTTCTCATAAACTTGGCAGAAACTTTTGTACCTCCTTCATTGAAAACTGAAGAAGCATGATGAGACTAAATGAGACAGACGTTGTGGAGAAAAAAGAAGAGGGGCAAGTAAACGATGTGAAGCATATGACGGTAAGAAACAATTCCCAGGGGCTGCCAATACATGAAGGCCACGGCACAACCACTGCTTTCGGTGGAATACGTGTTTGGAGGTAGAAAGAAAATTATTTCTGAAGATAAATCAACGTTTGTATGTTTGAGCCAGTAACGGTAATTGGACAACAGCAAAATGTAAAACACTTTCGTCTAAAGACGGTCTCGAGATCCAAACTATGACGACTTTAAGCAAATTTTCATCGGCGCTTCGGCCCCCCGAGCCTTCATTTCCGTCTAAAAATGGAAGGGGATGGCGGCTTCCAAGGCCCCTCCCCTGGATTCGCCACTGATTGTACAATGAACTCTTTCACCGACACCGTTCGGACCAGCACCAGCTGTCCAATTTAGAGAAGTGTTGGTCGATCTTCAGGACAGAGTTGACTACATTTAATTTTCTCTTTGTGGTAAAAAAAAAGGGAAAAAAAGAAAAGAAAAGAGAACAAGCGTGCCTGAGCAACAAGATTATTGGATATAGAAGAACAGGAAGAGGAGAAAACCCTTTCATCCGAGGGTCTTAGCGAGGTTACCGCTTTCACTACTGTTGGACCAAAAGTTTTTTGGCAGATAAAGGTCGATTTCTGCAGAGAAAATGACGATTTCCGAATATTGGTTCTTTTTCGTTTGTTAATCGGTATTTTTAAGAAGGTCACGTGAGCTCATTATGACGACTATTGTGCAAAGTGCAGACAAGAAAGCGGAGGACATGGCGAAAGATAAGCGGAGTTCACGGAAAGCTGATCGATATGGGTGTCTTTTGGTTAGTGTATTTGGTTGTTATGCGACCCAGGCTTATAATACTAGGCATCAATGAGTCCGTATATTAAAACTGCGGCGCAAATAACGTCCAGAATCGTTACTTCTGCAGCGTATTAATTTAGCCTGAGTTCAAATTGTTCCAAAATACATAGCAGGGTCTCTTCCTCGTGATGTTCTCCCCGTAGATTTAATTAAAGCTTTTTTTATGGTCAGACGACGAGAAACTCTGTCGTGAGCGATGCAGTTATGATGGCTACCTCTATTTTAAAAACTGAAAACGAAATCATTGGACGTACGAATGAACAAACTAGAATCCAAGCACCAAGGATATGAACATTACTGTTTCAGTTTAATATTAAGCCTGGTTATGATCGCAACGATCGCAAGAAAACCCTCATCACAAGGATCGCTGCGATCGTTGCGACGAATGGAAACCATACATTCTGCGGTCGTTGCGATCGTTGCGACTTCGATAGAAATTTTTCTGTCTCTGCGATCGAAGTCGCAACGATCGCAGATCAAACTCCCAACGATCGCAGATCAAACTCTCAATGATCGCAGCGATCCTTATGATGAGGGTATTGTTGCGATTACATGGAAACCAGGGTTCACAGTACGGCAGATCCAATTTGAAAACCGAAACTGAGCAGAATATATCAACAAACAAAGTCGTGTTCAGCAGTGTGTAAAGATGCCTTGCGAACATTTGCATACGATATTTCCCGCCACTTTGATTTCATTATGTGCTAGGACCCCCACGAATTTGTCTTTTCCTATCCCCTCTCCCAAGGCTAGTCTGGCGCTTCTGCAAGGCAAGCGATAGGAGAAAGCTTGAGCGCATACAAGAAAGAGGACTCAGGGCAGTTTTTAAGGATAAAATTTCTAGCTATGAGAAATTACTGGTTAAAGCAGACATACCATCGTTGTACAAGAGACGATTACAGGACATTGCTGTCTTCATGTATAAGATTAAGCATAAATTACTGCCACAGAGACTTTGTAATCTTTTCCAATTAGACAGTGGCTCGTATCACTTAAGGAAACGGGAATTTGTTCAACCTCGATTCTCTTCGGTGACATATGGGTAACACTCACTTCGTTACCTAGAGCCCAAACTGTGGAATGATCTCACTCCTAGAATAAGAAATCTACCCTCTTTGAAGCAATTTAAAAGTGTCATACGTAATCAGGACCTTACTGCCCTAGCTGCAAATGTCAGTGACTGTCGAGGCTGTAACCTATGCCGAGAATGACTGGTCGTCTACATGAGCTTTTACAATTGATGTCTTTTACAATTGTTTTTACAATTTTACCATTGTATAAAATTGTGATATATAAAATTTTAATATTTTAATAGGATTTACGATATAAATTCTTAATATATTTGTACTTGTTAGCTAAGTTAACATAGCGGTTTTTAGTTAGGTGTCCACCATTAGTAGAGGGGACTTTTCCCCTCAGCTACATTACTTTTGTGACACAGTAATAAAGTTATGATGCTGATGATAGTTTCCATATACACGAAACAACGTCGCAAGCAGTCGCAAACAGTTTGCAATGGCTCGATCGCAAACACTGTCACTTTTTGCGATTGTGCTACTCGTCGCAAACAAGACGTAAAGATGGAAATTCTTCTATCTCTTGCGTCTTGTTTGCGATCACTGGCGATCATCGGCGATTGGTCGTGGATGAACGTTAAAAGTGTTTCCATTTACGCAAACTGTTTGCGATCAAGCCATAGGAAGGTGTTTGCCACTGTTTGCCCCAGAGTTACGCGCATATGGAAACTAGGCTGCTCTGCTGAGAAGGAGAGAGAACATTACATCAGAAATTCCATGGTGCGACATGGTAATAAACCAAGAAGTTGTCGAGAAGGGTGGAATCAGGGAAAGAGAAATTAAGAACTGAAATAGAGCTAAATTCTAGCGCAAGTCCAGAACCGAAACGTTGGAAAGTAAATTATTCGCAGAAACGCTGAACCTAAATTGTGTATGTTATGAACGCCGGGACGTGCTAAAAAGACCAAGGGAAATTATTCCGACATGCTAATTACTTGAATATAACATCTAGACATTCCTACAGCTGATACTATCACGTGAATCTTGCGTTACTCGCGTGTTTGCTTTGAACTTATTGTTCCGGAGTTCCCGGAAGTGCTTTGGTTGCGCCGTGAATTGTAGACATGAGCATGATCACTTCAGTTTGAAACCCGTTGTTGCTGTCTCCCTCTTAGCATAACAATACACACTTGATGACGAATCGACTTGATGACTCGATCTTCACACGTTTTATCCGTCTGAGGCGGACGGTTAGAACGTGTTGGTCGATCCATTACTTAACTGAGTCAAACGTCGAACTTATCATGAACTTAATTCGTTGTATTTAGTTCGTCTCATGTGAAGTTGGACGTTTCGCCCGGGCCTAAGTCAATTTAACGCTTGGCCATGTACCGTCCTTTGAGTGTTACCAGTGAAAACTTGAATATTTCAGTTTTAACCGTGAAGAATATTCATCGGTTGAACGTTAAGATTTAATTCATCTAACCGTTGAAGTTAACCCCATTGATACCTTTTTTTATAGTTCCGGCTCATGTTTTTTTCCGTTTAATTACAAAAAAAGAAAGTAGTGCCGGAGATTTTGTCTTTAGAATAACTGGTTCGTTAACTGTGCGTTATAAGGTGACCGTGCGTGGTGAGAAGTCAATGCCTGAGAAGAAAAAAAAGGCTTTTGGCCTGTCTTACCTCATCAACGAACATCCACCATGGTACATTTGTGTATTGCTGGGTTTCCAGGTAAGGACAGGCCATCTTATTATATACACTATTATACCTTTTATTAGTGACAGTTAATTGTTACATCAGTACAAACCTCCACCACCCGAAAATAGCACGGCTAATCGCGTCGACTATGGGAGGGAGCAAATTGAATATACAAGGCATAATTGCAACGATTATTATGCGATCTGAGTCGGCCACTCTGATCTGGAATGATTTTACAACTATTTCGCTTTCTAAAATTGCTTTCTTCTCTTCAGCATTTCCTAACCATGTTGGGATCAACATTGGCGATCCCCTTCATCCTTCAAATTCCAATGTGTTTTCAAGGTAACAAACTTGTCATCAGCGAAATCCTGAGTACTATATTCTTCGTATCTGGAATTGCCACATTATTACAGACAACGTTCGGAGTCAGGTAAGCATTTGTTGCCGGTTGGGTTGTCCGGTTTATTAGTGTACTGTGTGGACAAGAGCAATCTAAGACAGAAGATTAATTTTATACAATAACAAATCAATGCACGCGCGCCCTGATTGGTCAGTTAGCTATGGTTTATATTGCGCCACTAAACTTATGACAATTTTGCGCGTTTCCTGGATTATTGTACGGCTCGTGATTTACGAATTCTTTGAGTGTTCTTCCAACATCCTTCGTGGTTTATCAGCACATAAACCATCGAAAAGTGTGGTCTATTGCCTAAATATTTGGAATGCCATAGTTTTGTTTCTTTCGATCCAGAGACCGCTCCTTAGCTACGGCCTCAAGGGCAACACCTTTTGGCATGTAATGCCTGAAAATTGTTTTACAGGACCTAGTTTCCCGGTAAGCATGTGAGGAGGTCTACAGTGGGCGCTAGGCGAAGCTCAAATGGCCGCAGGGAGCTGCTACCTCTGTGAAAATGCGTGCAAAATATCCGACTATCGATGCTGTTCGTTTTACTCTGGAGTTCCTCAAAAGCGTGAATGTTTGTCCTGTTTCTTTGGACATCAGCTATTCCCCCTCGAGAGTTACAATTTTTCTTCAGCCTCGCTTCCGCGAACAGTTCGCTCGTCAGAACGGATAAGTCTGTGGACATATTTTTATGCCAACTGAATGAATTCATGCTATCATGTTTGTTTGTTTGTTTATAGGCTTCCTATTGTTCAAGGAGGTGGTTCGTTAGCCTTTGTTGGCCCGACGTTTTCCATATTATCCTTGCCTCAGTGGAAATGCCCTGTGGACGGTCAGTTGGCTCAAGACATCATCAAGCTAAGAGAGTGAATTCCCCATATAGCCCTCATATCCATCATTTTTCCTCTGAAGTTATTTTTAGATCAAGCGTTCAGACAGAGAAATGCTCAGCGGCCAATCATTTGTCGAATGTAGTTCGCGTAGTGCACGCTTTGCGTGGCGTTGCGTGGGAGTTCCACGCGAAAAAATGGCGGATAAACTAGTCGACTTGTCGGAAATGCATGAACGAGATTACAGAGACGTGGTAGGTGGTAGAGTTGGAAAACGAAGTCGAAAGAGGAAGTTGCAACACTTGTTCGTATTAGAGGATAACTCAAACGAAAGATTGGGTTTGGAGTTTGAAAGTTTTATGTACAGTATGCAGTGACGACGATTACGAAGACGAGTCAACAGACTCAACTGACAGACGCGCGATGGGTATCCCGCCTCGAGACACCGGTAACAAGCAAGATGATCTAAAATTAGCTTCAGAGGAAAAAGGATGGATATGAGGGCTATATGGGTGTTCACTCTGTTAACTTGATGATCTCTTGGTTGGCTTTAATCGGCATCAAATAAATAAATGACATACAGTGGAACCCCGTTAATACGACCACCTACGGGCCATGGAAAATTGGTGCTATTAACGGGGTGGTCGTATTAACGAGGTAGGGTCACATTATGATGCAACACGCTTTAAACATGTACAGCACATGAATACTTTTAATTTCGCTATAAATCAACCTTTTTATAGTTATTCTTAAACCTTTCAACAGCAATTCATTGCAACTGAACAAAACCGAGTACATGTAATGTCAAAACAATAACGTCTTTCAGTTCCTTAGCAGGATAGGGCCTCTTGTCAAATGTCTGGAAAAGCCGTTCTTTATTGTTGCTTACAGAACGTTACACGTTAGCAAGCTCAAACGGTCGTATTAACGGGGGTAATTTTGTAAAGAGAATAAGAACTGAGCACTCCAAAAAATGGTCGTTGGTCGTATTAACGGGGTGGTCGGATTAACGGGGTTTTCAGATAGGAGAGTGTGTGGGCTTTTGCTCGGGCCATATAAAAGTGGTCGTAATAAAGGGGTGGTCGTTTTAACGGGGTGGTCGTATGGCGGCGTTCCACTGTAAATAGCTGTATTTATTCACCATAAGAAAAAAATACATATCTTATGATAAAAAATCTTAGAAATTTTGGCGCTAACAGTTAGATTTACAACGCTAGATGACGATTGAAATTTTATCTATTTACAAAAGGCCATTTGAAACGTACAGTGTGTACTTTAGGATAAAGGCACGTAGTTGCCCTTGCTACCCACAGGAAATTGATTCAGAGAGCCTTCCCCTGGATACTGATTTTGACACGTAAGCGTTGCTCCAGGGTTGGGAATTTGACATGGCCGCCATATTAAAAAAAAAAAACAGGAGAACCTGGCATTTGCCATTGAGAAGGTTCCTGGGTGAGGGGTGAATTTGACGTTCAGGACAGAGTTTTTCGAACTAGGGTTACTGCCAGACCGGGATTAAATACCACGACAACCAACAACGCGTTTTAATTAAACTTGAAACAGGGTTAGCGCTAACCTTGTTTAAATAACACGGCCCAGTAGATTCCGAGGGGCAGGAAATTTCACTCTAGCTTCAATGAAACTGATGTAAGTTCCCTTGGGTCTCCTCCCCTCCCAACCCTGGGTCTTAACATTGATAGGTGCATTACATCGATACTGATTAAAAACATGTTTCTTCCAAGGCACTGGTAACTCGACTGAAAGCTCAACTATCGACAGTACAGAAGTATGGCAAATTCGTATGAGAGAGGTAATGTTTCCATACCGAGGTGTATCCAAACAAACTCGAAAATGAACTCTTCAATAGTGATTAGAATCGCCCCTATGCCCATATATTCGTAATAAATATAATAGCCGTACACAACCTTACTATCCATGCCTTCACCGCCCAAGACATCCCACCCTAACTTTATCCGTGAGCAAACGATCCTTCTACGCCTGGTGCGTGCAACAGTACGAAAAGCATGACAAACATAACAGTTGATGTAACGCAAGGTTTTGTCATTTGTGTTTTTGTTTGTCATTTGTCAGTTTTGTTGTTTTTTCTTGTCGGGGAGTTCAGTTTCGCCTTTGCTTCAATGTATGAACGAGAGCAGTGGGGAAACTGCGGTGGTCTAATGAAAGCCGGGGCCGAATTAAACGCCGGGTTGAAATAAGCGTCGATAACGCTAAGTTCAAGGGGCTCTATAGCGCTCTTTCGGCCTCACCGTAGAATGTTACTAAAAGATGTCTTTAAGTCAGTGAAGACCCAAAATAATAATGCAGTTTGTTTATTACCGGAAGACCACGTTACTGTACTCAGAATATTTACTCGGTCTTTTATTGTTACGGATGGCAAGGATGGAAATGTATTGCATTTTGAAATTCTCGCTCCTCACCTTGAAAAGATGACCAAAAATGTATTATGGATGACTCTTCCTGTAAAAACTGAAAAAGTCGTTTGATACCCTCCTCCTCCAGGAATGTTTCGGGCACGAGTAAAGGTCATAAAGAAGGATTTCTGTGTTTTTGCCAGCAAAAGTTTCGTGACAGAGCCCTTTCAAAACAAAACCCCGGAATCGTTTCTTCGTGAAAGGAGTACGTTAATGAACTACACTTTATTCCAATTTTAATTCTAATTCATCTTTGCGCGTATGCTAGATTCAAGGAGCCATAATGATGACTGGACTGATTCAAATTGTGGTCGGGTTTGCTGGCGTCGTTGGTTTTTTCCTTCGCTTCATTGGGCCTCTTACAATCGCACCTACAATTACCCTGATGGGCATATCACTGTTCAGTGAAGCAGCGGACAGCGCAGGTAATAAATGTAACTTATTAACAATTAGACCAGTAGCCCGAAAGGGCTACGGGTCAATAGCCCATGAGGCGAAGCCGAATGGGCTATTGACCCGTGGCCGTTGAGGGCGAAGGGTCTAATTGTTTTAGTATCACCCAACTAGTCGGACAGAAAAGGCAATGATAAAGTTAGCAAATGCAAGTTGAAGAAAGATTTATTTGGGAATAAAACGAAAGAAGGCGTCACACTTTTCGCTACTCGAGGACTATTACTAATAGTCATCTAGTAGCGTAGCCAATGAAAATGCAGGATTTGCATTAGTCCACTAGTTGGGTGATACTAATAATTATTAGTACCTGGTATTATCAGAATTTGATCATCGCTGACCAGGCCCACAGAGCTCGGTCCAATCATGCTATATTTCCGATTTAAAAACTCGGCTTTTTCCATTTTCCAGGCAAACATTGGGGTATTTCAATGATGTAAGTATTTCCTGTAAACTGTTATCTTAACTATTGTGTTTCGTTATTTTTGTTAAATAAATTTATTTTTTAAGTATTTCCGTGTTTTTATTACTGACCCTATCTTTTTTCCAGCTCTTTAATTGTATTATCATGTTTTAAAGACACATTATTTTTAGCGTAACGTGAGTAGAAGTGTGAGTATCGTTTCCTCGAACTTACGAAATCGTTCTCTAAGGCTAGACCCTGACTCATAACGATTCTTATCTTAAGCAAAATCTTTAAGACAAGTACCGGTCATTCCAACAAATGCACGCCCTGCATGCAGTACAGCATGGAACAGCTGAGCCATATTTACATTTGAGTTGTCTTGCACCAACCCTTTTTGGTCTACTTGTTTGTTTTTCAGGACTATCGCGTTGTTGGTCATTTTTTCACAGTATCTGAGCAAGTTGGACGTTCCATTTCCTGGCTATAGTAGAGAACGAGGTTTTCATGTTTTTCGCTACCCATTATTCAGATCATTTCCAGTGAGTATACAACCAGTATGCAATATTTCAGTTCGTTATCGGATTGAAAATTTTGAAACGGAGGGCTCAGTTTTGAGAAACGACTCAGAATGGAAATTTCTTCTTCAAATATCCCGGTTGTGCGCCCGACCATGCAGGAACCAAACTCATTTAAAATAAATGTCGACTACAATTCCTGGGTAGGAATTTGTAGTGTTTACAAGCATATCCAGTAGTTCCCCAGCGCGGGAATCCGGTGGTCATGCGACATCGCGGCGACTGAGTGAAGAGCGAGAGAGTTTAACTGAGTGTTTGCATGGGTAAGTTCGCGACCTTAGTGCCCTACAAGCATTACAGGTTTGCACTTCTTTCTAATTGGGTTTTGAGATGGCAAGCACAGAACTGAATGTGATTTCGATCTGTTATATTGTATTTAAACTGCTTGGTAAATATGGAATCAGATTGAAGTCGATGAGCCGTTTTATCCAAGTGCCCTTATTACCGGTATACCTTTTGTCACCGGACCGGGGAAACGTGTAATATGGCAAGGAGAGGCGGTATTGTGGCGGTGTATTGTGACACCGTTGTGACAATGTTCGTAACGGGGAAACTGCCTTTGTCGCTGTGGCACAACACCTTTTCTGCTTTAAAAGAGCTCGGATAATCGGATAACACTCGCATCATTTCCAGTTCTGAACATCATTCTGTCATCAGCTGACTTACAGAACGAAGTTCAGAACTGCAAATGATCCCTAACTCGACCGCAAATGATCCCCAATTTTGGCGTTTCTCTCTTGGGTGTAATCGTTCATGTGTCCTTTGACATCCTGCATCTCTCCTGCATCTCTCAGTAACCGTCTTTCAGCATCCGATAGAAAATTGCTTTTTGTTTTTGTCACACAGATTGTTTTGGCGATAGTATCATCATGGGCCATTTGTGGCATCATCACTGCTGCGGGAGGTTTTACAAGAGATCCCAATAATCCTCATTACTTGGCGAGAACTGACCGAGAACTGAGTGTGTTGAAAGAAGCGAAATGGTTCAGATTCCCTTATCCAGGTACAAAAAGATGGCTTTAATAATTCTCCTAAGGCTCGGTTCAAACGTCGAACTTCACATGTGCTGAATCTAATGCAAATGACAAAAGTCCATTGTTCTCGCTCAAGTTCGACGTTTGAACCGGGCCTTATGTTTAGTTGCATGATTGAACAGGCCCTTTTGTCTCTTTCCACTGTTGAATAAAAAGCGTAGAAACCGTACAGTCTAGCTCTTGATGTGCCATGATAAGTAGCATTTGAGCTACTTAAAACTTCCGACAATTACCTTTCAAAATCTATGATTGATAAATTGGCCGGTTTCATAATGTAATCCTTATTTTTAGCGCAAAGTCCGAAGGACTGATACACTACACAGTGAATGAAGACAAGACAAGCGAAAAATATCTAATCGAGGGCTAAACGTGGAATTGAGGAAGGCAGGACTAAAACCAAAGGCCAGCAGGTCAACTTGATCGAGGAGCTGTTCTCCCCTTCTCACTTGAGGAAGGGAGGGGACTGAACGTATCGCATTTTTGCTGCATTTTCAAACCAGCTCACTGCCAATACAAGTTTGTGCTGTCCGTTCGGAACCCCTTATTATTACTAGTATTAGTATGCTTTTATTTATTTGTTTATTTTATTTCATTCATTTCTTTATCTTTTCTTTTTGTTTTTTATTTATTTTTTGTTTTGTTTTGTTTTTCGTTCTTGTCTGGGCTTCACCAAAGTTGATTGTATTGTATGCTATTTCGTTAGTTTCCAGTTCTGCCCTTAGTTAGTTACGCTGTGGTATCACGAATTTGTAAATTTCGAACTTTGTGAATTTTGTAACTTTCGAATGCGAGCTTTAATTTTTGAAATATTTGTAAGCATTGCCTGCCTCGAATAGCTCTGCTAGCTGTGGACAGCGCCCATTATTGTAAACATTTTCAGTTTTCATTGAAGTTTTGTTGTTGTTGAATCCCTTGTAGGTCAGTGGGGAACGCCAACTGTCAGTTTTCCTGGTGTATTTGGAATGCTAACCGGCTTGCTGGCCTCCCTTATAGAGTCAGTGGGAGATTACCACGCCTGCGCGAGATTGTCAGGGGCTCCCCCACCTCCAAAACATGCGATGAATCGAGGGATTGCAGCTGAAGGAATTGGAGTTTTTACTGCAGGAGCATTTGGTTGTGGAATTGATACAACCGCTTACGGTGAAAACATTGGGGCCATCGGTATAACTAAGGTGACCTGATCGATGATTTATTTCGGTTCTTTCTCAGTTTTGAAGCCGCGTGAATATTAACAGAGCGACCATAGTACACAGAAATCCCTGTGTATTATGCTGAGAACGTAGCTACAATCTCCAGCGCAGTTTCTTTTCCATACCCCAGTCAGTTCTTGTACAGTAAGGGAATATGAAATTTATATTTTCCATTGCAAGCGTCTATTCTTGTCTTCCATTCACAATCCACTCTTTAGGTTGGAAGTCTTCGTGTGATCCAAGTTGGCGGTTTCTTGTTTATGATTTTTGGAATTCTTGGAAAATTTGGCGCGTTGTTTGTGACCATTCCGGACCCTATCATTGGTGGAGTTTTTATGGTCATGTTTGGAATGATCACCGCCGTTGGAATCTCTAATCTGCAGTACGCTGACATGAATTCCTCAAGGAACTTGTTCATCGTTGGATTTTCCCTTGTGTTTGGATTGGCTGTTCCTCACTACATGAGCAGTCATCCCGATGCAATTCAGACAGGTATAATTAACGGTGGGATCACATGCAGTTGACTATTATTAAATTAAGTCATAGAGTGGGCCGCTCTTTGTACAAAACCTTACCAGTTGTTCCTGAATCACAAACTTCTTTCTCTCCAGTTCTTAATTATAAACTATTTCCAGGTTTTGCGATTTTGCTATATTTTTCCTGATACTGGTTTTTGGATGTGGGCTATGAAACAGTATCGAATGACCACAGGCAGCCCAGACTCACAATCTGGCCTGTGCTTGGTTTCGTACCGATTGATAGCGTTTATATGGGTAAAATGAAATAACGAAAAAAAATCGCCTAATCTTGGCTCACAGCGAAGAAAGTAATTAAAATAAACTTACTTTTGCTGTATCCTGCGTCCTTACGTCGGTATGAGGCATTCTGGGCTGCTTTTGTGATTCGCTCCTAATCTTAGGAGGGAATCACGAAAGTAGCCCTTTCTTAAAACTTTCCATCTCTGAGACAAACCCTGACTACTTTTGATTTTATTTATGTATATGATCTATGGATAAAATCTTTGTGTGCAACAAGTCTGATTAATGTCTTTGGACAGATCAACTCGACTGATTATTAAACAATGCTAACCGGTCGCATAACTCCAAAAATTCGTGGCATTACTCCAGTAACAAAATCGTTGAGCTGTAAACAAGTAGGCTTACACCAGAGGTTAACAGTCTCGTACTTTCATTATAGGTGTTGATGAAATTGATCAGATTATTACAGTTTTGCTGTCAACAAGCATGGCGGTGGGATGTATAGTTCCATTGATTCTGGACAACACCATCCCAGGTACAATTAAGGAACGTGGGCTCGTGGCATGGGGGGAGAATCCTGTACAAGATGATGTTCAAGAAAAGTTTGAAGTTGCTCCCGTTGAAGTGTATAATCTGCCGTTTGGTCTCCATTCGCTCAGTTACTACAAAATAGCCAAGTATATGCCTTTCTTGCCATATGAATCTGGCGAAGATGCAGGACCGCAAGATGCGAACTTCAATGACACCAGGCTGTAACAGACTGTGGGACGTAGGTCATCGGTTCGTCTGGAATACTAACCTGGTTGTTTCAATTTTGTCTTTTATTTACCAGTTCAGTGTTATCAAAGTTGTTAATTTTGGATAACAAATAAGATAGTATGAGTAGTGTCAGACTTCTTAGATAATAATTACGTTTTAGGGTTTTTCATGGTGGACTTTAATTTGCGGGTTTATATCTTAAAACCTTTTTTCGCTCTGCTGAACTTGTAAACAATCCCATACACGCGTCTCTTAATAGCCTATTTCCGAGTTGCTGTTTGCCTCGGTTTCAAAGCGAGTCCTGGTGCACAACCATTCAAATGGAAATGAGTCGTGTATTTTCATGCAAATCAAACTTACTATCATTTGAATGGCATAGACTCGCTTTCAACCTAATGCAACTCGGAAATGGCTTATTAACATCTTGGTTTGCTCAAAACCACAATGTGACCGAATTTTAAGACTGAATACACTACGAACAAAACTCAGCTCAGCGTCAGTTAGGAACGCGTTTATTTTGCTCGTTTGCAGTATAAATAAAGGGAAATTAAATGTAAAACTGTAGTGTAACAACTATTTACTCAAATACATAGGGAAATGTTTTAATTTTTATTTTCAACATTAACAATGTCCTTTTCTTATTGCATGATACACTAAAGAACATTTCATTTTGTAATCGAACTCGATGTACAGTGTTCTTAATAAAACTCCAAGAAAACTCTTATTTACAACCCGGCCGGCTCAGTTTACAAAATAACTTCCACACCATCGAAGTCATGTGCCTTTAAGAACATCATAAGAACGTTTTCAGATTTCAAATCGCCAAAAAAATAAGAAGGTTCAGCCCCAGGCCTAAAATTAGGCTCTCTTATTTGAAAGAAAAAGAGAGAGAGAGAGAGAGTGTGTTTGGCCATGCGGTTAACGCGGCGGATTATAAGAGGTACGGCAGTCACGTGCGACCAGGTAAAACCTGTGCCCTACTCGTTTCGAACAATGTAGTTGGCTTCTTAAAAGTCCCTTTCGAATTGACATGCGAGATGAATGAGACAATGTCACGGCCGTAACGCATCGCCCAATGAAAATGTAACACAGAGCAGAGCAGAAAATCCAGAAAGAGGGGCCGAAGAAATCCAGTGCGGTGAGAGCGCACCCCCCACCCGCCCCCACTCCCCTAACTTAAAAGTCGGTTGGTTGCAGAAACTTTTTTTAAAACAGGGGCCCAAGGGGAACCACTCACTTCCATGCAGATGCCAACGTAGTTTCTTCTCTCATCGCTTCGTGGTCAGTTGTCAGCGCTTCGCGGCTAAAATTCGTCTGAAGAGAAGAAAGAAAAACCTCTGGAACACTGCTTCACGGTCCGATGTCGCCACTTGGCGGCTAAAATTTGTCCGCGGCGAAAAACAAAGAAAAACCTCTGGTTCCAGGGTACTTCCACTGGGAAGCCACGGAAGTGATCGTCACCCCTTCAGTGTGGTTACAATTCTTGTCTTGGAACAGGTTAGGGCATTATAAGTCTTACTGAAATGACAACCACTCGGCAGTGATGAGGGTCTCCCAGGGGTGGTCATTGTTCCCTCGTTCCCTTCAGTTCCCGAAATTAATTCCGAACTTGTTCCCAACCTTTTGATCCCTAAAATGGTTTACGTTCCCTTGTTCCCTGAGATATTTTGTTTTTGTTCCCATTTTCCCCAGTCAGGAGCCCATAAGTATGGGCTCCTGCCCCAGTTCAAATTAGCCATGTTCCCTTTTCCCAAAAACCCCTGGGAGATTCGCAGTTTTAGACCCACTCCCTGGAAAGCCGATTAAACTATTTCCCGATTACCTTAATATAGGAGATTAACAACGCACGTTGACAACGCGAAAAAAAATCAACGTTACACTAAATTAACGCGAATTTTTCAAAAGTTAGGCTTACATGCACTAAATTAACGCGAATTTTTCAATAAGCATCTTGCTTTTACTGCGATTTTCATAATTCTGCAAACTCCCACTTTACATTTCTGAATGCCAAACTGCGTTTTGGCTTCCGTCAATAAAACCTTCCAAGACAAGTGCACGGATGTTTCTAAGTTTTTTTTAAAGCCGAAAATTTGGTTTTGAAGCATCAATTCAAAAGATCTTTCAAAGCCTCCTTGAAATCACCAAGAGCTGCTCACTCGTTTGATTGACGGAAACCAAAACGCAGTTTGTTGCAGTAACACAAATTTGCTGCACTTACAAAAGTTTTGTAATGAAATAAAGGTGCTTTAAAATAACAATGTTGTAAAATAGCGTACATTAAATTTGCATTGACATTAATTAAGATATACATTAAATTAACGCGAATTTTCTAAAATCGCGTTAATAAAGTGCATTGTTAATTTCCTATAATAAGGTAGCCCTAAATCCATCTTGATTAATTCCATAATTTTCAGGTTAACCAATCGGGGCTTTAAATGCGGTTCCTGAAAGCAGATTCGTTCCTCAATTAACTATTCCTCGAGTAAGCTCATAATAGATGTTCATACTGGTTATCCAGTCGCGGGAAGACCACAAGGACAAAAAATAGGCACTCGGAGGAGTGCGTGTGGTTTCAGCCACGGGTCTTTATTGTCTTGCTTACTCTCAATTTGTTCAATTACTCTAGGTTTCTTTTGTTAGGTTTAATTACTCTAAAATCTGGAGTGTTTGTGTATGGTGTAAGACGAAACTGGAGAATAATGGGCCCACTTTGTCTTGTGGAATGGCCAATCAGAACAGAGGGATTCACTTAATCTATTTTGTGGCCCTTTGGAGTCGGGGAGCTCAAGATGGGCTGCACAAATTGCTCGACCACCAACACTGTTTTGGTTGAAAAATCGGAGAAACCGCCCACAAAACTAGAAGAATTTTGACAAGTAAATATCCTATATAGCGCTCGAGACATCGACCTCTTTAGCGCTACAAAACAACACAGAATCATCGCAAATTTAAAAAACAGACACGCATTGCGTACATGTGGGTAGTGCCGTAAAGGTTGTTGTACCGCCTGGCCTTGTCATGTTAGACACAGCGCCATATTATGTAACCGTGGCAACTCAGTTTCCTTTGTTCTGGAAGTCCACGTGCTCTTCGCATTATTGGCTGCTGGTGTTAGAGTGGATCAGTATACAGGTGTTATCAACTAAAAAGCTAATGATTGAACTTCAGAATCCAAAGTATACGTCAATTGTTTTTGCAGTACAAGAGATTTGCACGCAGAACGTTGATTGAAAAGTTAATGGTAATAGGAAAAGGAGTTAGATTAATAAAACATTAATAAAACCACGATTAAAAACATTAAAGAAAAACTTTCTTATTGGTCTCCTCAATTACGAACGAGACAAAAACAAAACAGGACAAAAGTAAAAAGCTTGGATTTTTACTGATTTTAATAAAGTATTTGAAAAATGTGGACTAGAATTGAAGTAATTAAACACCATGAAGCTTCCTGTTAAAAGTTTAGTCAAACAACGTGCAGCTGTTCTCGTTGTTTTGGGATCGAAAGTTTCAAATCTACGCTTGACGAAAACAATAAACTGAAGTCCGTGAATTATCATTTTTCCTTTTCTTTTTTTATTGTGTACTGGACTTCCCGTTAAGATGCCCGGCCGGGACCGAATATCGTTTTTTCCATTGTCCTATTATCACCGCTATAGTGTTTAATATTTCATGCTGCTGTTATTTTTTCCAGAGAAAGGAATTCTTGCCGATTTTGAGGTTCATTTGTTGGAATTCAAGCACGCTTCCAATAGACTTGTTTATGCACGCGCTGCGAGCCTAGTTGTCACCAACGGACTTCGGCCCCGTCCACACTAATGCGTTTTCGAAAACCGCCCTTTTCTAAAACTGGACGTCTACAAAACATGGACCGGGTCCATGTTTTGTAGACGTCCTCAAAAGCTTCCATTTATATCACCGTCCAAACTAAAACGATCCAAAACGGAGGTTTTCGAAAACACATTAGTGTGGACGGGGCCTTACACTCTTACAACCCGATGACATCGTGTGAAGTGCACTTACAGGCACTACCCACAAAAAGTGATCACTCATCAGTTCACAGATCCTGCCTCCGACACGAAGGAATGAAAAGCACATGTCAAACACACTACGACGTTTTTGATAAAAATCGATATAAGAACGACAATTGTGGCGAAGATAGTCGAACTGTCCAACGAACGCGGTGAAGAACATGCGCATCGACAGATTCAACGGTCGTCGATGAACAATCGTCTGCAACTGTCGTCATTCCGAACCTTTCCGAAATGTGTTCTTACTTACTCACTTACGCTACACCCCAACAAAGTTGGTATCAGCTTCTACGAAGCTGAAACCACGAATAGGGTACAGACACTATGGGGGAGAGACACCAAGGGCGCTTTCCATTGAACAAAAATCACCGGTTGAAATTTTCGGAATTTTCGGAATTTTCGCTCGTCGAATTGAACGCCTCCGACCGCTTCCCAGAATTCGTGGTCACGTGCTCTGCAACACAGGACATGCTGGGTGAAACTTTGTCGTGTTTGAAGATGGCGGACATTTTGAACATTTTCACGGCTTTAGAGCAGGATGACTGTGAAACAATAAGTTGTACCATTTTCCATAGCAACGACGACGTAATACTTCTGGCTGCAGTGGCCTACTATATGCGGAGGGAATTAACTCGTGTAAATGGGTACTTCGAAGTAACTATTCCAGCGTATTTGTCGGGGGAGTTCGAAAACCAATTCCGGATGACTAGGGAAACGTGTCAGTTATTGACACAAGAAATAATGCACACTAGGCGGATTCCAACTGGCAATTCATCTGGGCGGCCCGCAATTTTGCCAGAAAAACAAATACTGCTGTTACTTTGGAGCGTGGCAAACAGGGAACAGTATCGTACGATCGCCTACCGTTTTGGGGTGACCATGAGCAGTGCCTACAGAGCAATTCGTCGAGTGACCGAAGGGGTCATTGACCACTCTGGCCGCTACGTTCAGTGCCTTTTCAAGTGTCCACGCGAGCTCGCGCTCGGTAGGGAGACTAAACCCGACATCTCTTGCGAATGGAACACAAAATTTTCGATAATCCATCAGTCGATTGAAACCCCGGCCCCCAGACCCCCGGGACATAACGGGGATTTAACGCTTCCATAGCCGGGATTTAACGCACTTTTAACGGCGCGTTGGCTCCGGTGGGCGGTGGATTTAACAAAATGCCATTGAAACCGGGACCGTGGGGCGGTGATTTAACAGCACGTGATTACCTAAAGCGGGGGCGACAGCGGGGACCTCCGTTGAAACAATCTAATACGGTAAATCTGTCATCTCAGGACTGAAATGAGTGAAATTCACCTCTGTTTTCATATGTGTGTAGATAAAGATCATAGTAACCAAGATAGTAACCACCTATTCTCTGCAAACTATAGGTTATTGCATGGAAGTAGCTTTGTAGTCAAGTCAGCTTTCGTTCAGAACAACACCAATTGATAGACATTTTGTTAGGGAAAGTTACCTACTTACTTTGTTTGAATAGGTTTTAACAGATTTAATCGTAATGGAAATATTTTTGAAGGAGTGTATTTTAACAGATGGAATCGTAATGATAATATTTTTGAAGGAGTGTATTCACATTGACAGGGAAAAATGCCTACCCACTTTGTTAAAGTTGTAACAGAATCATAATGAGAATATTTTTGACGGGGAGGGTACAGTCGAACCTCTCCCTACGGACACCTCTCTAATACGGACACCTCTCTATAACGGCATTCCCCTTTGTCCCGAAAAAATTCTCACCCATTTTCTAAAAAAATAACCTCTATAATACGGACCCTCTCTAATAAGGACAACGGACACTAAATCTCGGCCCCAGAGAGCGAAGTCATATAAACTTAACCTATTTATTACGGACACTCTGGTGATCCGGCGTTGACATATAGTTGACATATAGTGTGCACGAGTTTGTGATTACGCAAGCATGAACGTTTTATTCACTGATCTTCAACTGGAGCAGTTTGAAAATTGTACTTTTATTAGTACCTTTTTAGGTGAAGCATTGCGTTATACGTAGTTCCTTTCGTTTCAAATAACTGATTCGTATAAAGTATGTACTTTACGGACAGCAGGATTCTCTGTTAGGTCTCAACATTCTTCATTCTCAATCGACTAAACTGCATTTTTAACACCGGAATAAACGAAATGTGGACGTTCTACATCTCCATAGCGATTTTACATGCGGAGTGCTGTTCTTTCACAACAACCTTTTTGAACAGATGCTTATGGGAATATAACAGCTAAAAAAGAAACAGTTTTAACCAACCAACGTCCGGGAGAGTCCCTGAAGGCACCAAACATTTTCTAACTTTTAACACTAGCTCATTAGGAGCTATTGCTCTTTTTGAATAACTTGTTAGTTCTTTTGTCCATCCCATGTCCAACGAGACACGTTAATCAGTCATTGTATACGCGAAATTATTGTCCTCGTTTGTTCGCGCGGAATTCAAACAATGAAACAAAACAAAATATGTCTGAAAAAGTCTGGCCGTCTGACCGCGTTTTAAAGTTTTACCGGAAAATGCGTGATCCTTTTGCTGTTTTGTCATGCTTAGCAAATGCGCGTGCGCCAACTCCGTGTATTACAAATTAGTACCAAACAATATCCTTACCATATGGAAGACATGACAACTATAGTCGCAAATATATATCGCTCCAAATCATAGCATAAAGCAGAAGGAGTTGAGCTGCGAGTACGTAAGGGATCTGTCACGTATGGTCTAGGGGCCGACATTTCTCTCCCTCACTGCCTATCGGGGATAGGTATCAGAAAGTGGCAAGTATAAGCGATCCGCGGGCCGAAATCTCGGGGAGACTCGTCATGGTACACCGCTCAGGCTTAAATGTCCAGAGGTACCGCTACCGCTTCTGCATGTTTTTCTTTAGGTATTTAGTATGCGCATGCGCAACTGCCCTTGTGTACCAATATGCCACGTGGGAGTAAATTAATATGTGCCTTCAAATCAAGATTACTTCCAGTCCGTGATAGATCTATTGTTGAAAAGAAGAAAGAGCAGAAGAATAAGTCGTAATTAGGGTCTCTCCGTTGGGAGGACCACAAGTAGTTAATATTCCAGTTAGCAGTGATAGTTTTTGACAACATAACAAGTTCGCATTTTGTAGTGTACATCGGTTGTATCAGCAAGAGTGCATAGTAGGCATTTGCCGATTGTGCTAGTAAAAGTGGCATATTATGCTAGTGGCAGTGCTCGTTTTTTGCCCAAATTATGCTCAAATTATGCTCGCTTTTCAAAATTATGCTACTTTTTTAAAAAATTATTCTGTGCACAAACTTCACAACTCACAAGACAAGTTTGAAAATGTATTTTATTAACCCTGGCCAGACGTTCTGGGCCCGGTTGTTCAAAACCTGGGTAACTTTATCCGGTGGTTGGGCCTATACGGCGAATAAATCTGCTATGCAGCGGATAGTTATCCAGCGAACAAAAGTAGGTTGCACAAAGCCTGGATAGTGCGGTGGATAACTATCCGCGGATAGCTTGCTAACCATCGCGTGTAGCAGAGCGTGACACAGACTTCCGTTTCCGTTTCATCGAACTCCCGCGGTATCTCAACACAAGTAAAAAAAATCGAAAAATAGGAGTGGAAGCAACCGTTAATAGTAATCTATCGTTTTTAGTAGCTGAGATCTTCGTTTTCTTGAATTATTCTAAAATTGTGCTATTAAGACAAGAAAATATACGGATTATGCTAGCAGTGTTACTTTTGGAAAAAGGACAAAAATTATGCTCAATTCCTCAGATTATGCCAAAAATTATGCTAGCACAATCGGCAAGAGCCTAGTGCATAGCGTACAGCGGTTGTACGTGCAGGACATACGGGAACTGAAAAGTGTGAGCGGGCGTTGAGTGAGTGAGTTGACTTGGTGTCAAGCAGAGCAGATGAACGAATAAAGCGTTCGGTTTTATTTGCCTTTGTGGCTGTTAATACTCTACACATTTTGTTTCTGTTCGTTCGTTCGTCGTATGATTGTGTAACCCCGTTAGTTGGTTGATGACAAATAATTGGCTATCGCAGTTCTTTGTTTCCTGCTGAAGAGGTACGATTTGAACTAATTAACAGCCATGACCGCGGCAAGTTTAGACAATAAAAGATTGTGATGTACGGCGTCGAACGCTTTCGACAAGAGCTGAAATCTAGTCGCGGGGTTAAAACTCCAATCCCAAAGAAAAAGTGTGCAGATCTCCCTCGTCTGCTTGTTCGTTTGTTGGCATGTTTAGTTTAACGTTTTGCGGAAGTTCTCCCCAGTTTTATATAAATTCAAACTGGTGAAGTCACTCGCTGGATTTTTTTTCCGCGAGGCATTTGTTTGCTGACGTCATCAGCGTGCATCATTGGGAATTTACTTGCTACGTTATAATTATTGAGCTGCAATGTTAGGGACTTTAGGGACCTTACTGAGCATCTACTACGGCGACGTCCACGGAAACGCGCGTTTTCCTTAAAACTTGAGATTTGGTCATTTGACGTTGTAGATTGGCAGAGAACGGGAAGGAAATGTACCAAAGTTCAAAACGCACGTGCAGAGCCATTGTTTTGTTCATTAAAGTCTATTGTGTGGTGGCGTTCTCGCCGACGTTGCCGTCGTAGATTAAAGTCCCTATTAGGGACTTTAAGATCTACGACGGCAACGTCAATAACAACGGCGTTAAACAAGAGACTTTAACGAGCAAAACAATGGCGCTGCACGTGCGTTTGAAGTTTGGTACATTTCTTTCCCGTTCTCTGCCAATCTAAAACGTCAAATGACCAATTTTCAAGTTCTGAATAAAACGCGAGTGAACAGTGGAGAATTTTGATTTCATTTCTTAGTTTTAACACCGTTCCTCCCAATTCGGTTCCCGGATAGTTCGGGTAGTTTGCAGAAGTTGAACGAAATGGAATAATCACGAAAAACCTTGCAAAACGTGAACTAGCAATTTTAAATGATGTTTTCATGGACGTCGCCGTCGTAGATCTTAAAGTCCCTAATGTTAGCATCTACTACGGCGACATCCACGGAAACGTCAGTTGAAACTGCTAGTTTACGGTTTCCAATTATTTTCGTGATTAATCCAGTTTGCTCAACTGATACAAACTATCCGAACTATCTAGTAACTGAACTGGAATGAACGGTGTTCAAACTAAGAAAGATCAAAGTGCTCTGTGAGCAAACTCGTGAATTGAGCACGTAAATTAAATTATTTTTCAGATGGATTATATCTATAATTTTTGGTATGCTGGCTATTCATATAACTGTCGCACTCACATGTTTGCCCGTGTTAAACATACATTTGATCGTACTAAAATTCTTGGACCTACAGTGTTGGGAGTTGTTGCGCCCGTCTCGGCACGCAGCCTTATGTAAGCAGGAAATAGAACGTTTCTACTGCTGAAAATATCTTGTTTCTTGAGCACGGGAATGAGCGTATGGGTCTTTTCGGGTGGAGAGGCCTTTTAACCGACTGACAAATACCATAATATTCTGCGATGTGCAATTTACGGAACGCGCGCAACTGCCCACGCCAGAAACTTTAGGGAGACTGGTGCGCAAGTGATCAAGTTGTTTGGGTAGACGGCAAGTACATGTTTACATTCATCTTAGGGCACGTTCGATAGACCTAAGCAGCTAACGCAATGTTGTACCCAATTCAAATCCTTTGGACATAAATTGTTTTGTTCTAAGTATTTCCGTATCATTTAAATGTGAATGCTACATTATAACACAAATACAATAAACAGAGAATCTTAAGTCTGGGAGATCTGAATTGAGTACAACAATGCGTTAGCCGACCAGGTCTATTGACCCTGTTCTGCATAAGAATAAACGGAATAAACTCTAGATTTTTCTTGGGAGGTAAGTTAAGGGATATTTCTCAACAACATTTTGTAGGGAAACGATGCTGAGAATCTCGTTTGAATTCCGATGACACCAAAACACTCCAGGACTATTTTTGAGGTGTAAAGCATCGTAATCTCATTCCTGAATAAGGCCAATTCACAGACGCATGCAAATCTAGGCCTAAGCACAATATCGGGATATTTTTGGAGATACTTAGAAAATCTCCTGATATTTAGAAAAAAATGTGATATTTAAAATTTTGTCAAGGAAAATGTATTCAATCTTGTTATTTTTCCTAGGAAAATTGAGAAAGAAAGCTAGGTGCTTTCGATTGAGAAATCTGGATTTAGATCTTCAAATCCAGATCTTTTGGATTTCCAGTTCCAACACAAAATCCGACAACGGATTTCGCCGAATATTTCATTAATTGAATCCTTCCCCGACATGGATTTCAATTAGCAAAATCCATCGCGAAATCCTTTTCCGGATTTTGTGTTCGGTTGGAAATCCAAAGATTTGGGCCGAGTTGTTCGAAGCAGGGTCAGTCCTAATCCCGGATAAATACCATGACAACCAGTAAGATTTAATCGGACTTAACCCAGGGTTATCGCTCACCCGGCTTCGAACAACTCGGTTCCCAATCAAAAGCATGCACCCTGGTCAATGCTAATTAGGGCATATGGGCAATACACAGACAGAAATTAAAACAAATCACCCCATATCAGTAAGTCTATGGCCGACTTTTTAGGTAAAGTTTTTTACAGTTTTGTTGTATGCTGTACAAGAACATCATTTTCTGACATTCTGAAATTTGTGTTCCCCTTTTTATAGATGCCAGGGTACTTTTTTAGGTAATTACTGTAATAGTTATGAAAGCAAAGTTAGATTTTTCTGAGATATTTAGAACTTTTTCCAGATAATTCGAATAAAATTTCGAGATATTTAGAAAAAAAACAGGCATTTCCGGAAGCATATTTAGGCGATTTTACGTGATACAGTCGAACCTCTCCTTCTGGACACCTCTCTAATACGGACACCTCTCTATGACGGACATTCTCCTTTGTCCCGAAAAAATTCTCACTCATTTTCTAAAAAAAAAAGAAACCTCTATAATACGGACCCTCTCTAATACGGACAACGGACACTAAATCTCGCCCCCAGAGAGCGAAGTCATATAAATTTAAACTCTTTATTACAGAAACTCTGGTGATCCGGTGTTGACATATAGTCTTGTGCACGAGTTTGTGATTACGCAAGCATCAACGTTTCATTCACTGATCTTCAACTGGAGTTTTGAAAATTGTACTTTTATAAGTACCTTCATTTTAGGTGAAGCATTGCGTTGTACGTAGCTCCTTTGGTTTCAAATAACTGATTCGTATAAAGTACAGTATGTACTTTACGGACAGCTGGATTCTCTGTTAGGTCTACTCATTCTTCCAGACGTTCAAGTAGTTTGTCCGGTCCGGTGAAAATGTATTGGCATGGAACTTTTTTTACTGCACAGGGTGAATCCCATTTATCTGACGAGCTATGCAAGGTGATTTCAAAAGCCTAGTCGCTGTATATTAAACAACGACTCGCGAAAGCCGTCCAGAAGAACATTACAGACTCATTTTAAAGCTTGAATGATTAGAATGAAAACAGGACATAAATATTAAAAAAATTACTCCAGTTACTGTTCGCTGCACTTGTTAACTACGGAAAGACGTTTTTCAGAACTGTACTTTTATTATTACCTTTTTAGGTGAAGCATTGCGTTGTACGTAGTTCCTTTAATTTCAAATAACCGATTCGTATAAAGTATGTACTGTAACTGAGATGTACAAATCATTGTGTCTGAATACCGTATATTAGTCAGTTTAGATAGACTGGGCCTATTTTTCGTTACTGAACAGTTAAAACTGTCAGTGGAGTCTTAAAAATGATGCAATCTTGGTGACCTCTATAATACGGACACCTCTCTAATGCGGACACTTTGGTCTGTCCCTTTAGTGTTCGCATTAGAGAGGTTCAACTGTATATAGTTTTAGGGGAAGAAGCCTATCTACTTTTGTTTAAAGTGATTGAATCATGGTGAGAATACCTTTGAGGGACAAGATAGTTACATATTTTTATAATTAAGTAAAGTTGATCAAAGTTTATACGGAGTGAGTTATTGTTGAGGATATTTGGAATAAAAGCATTTAGAAGCGTTTTCATCACTACCAATTTGAAATTTATTTTAAATAAATAGCTTATTTTAAATCCACCTTATTGTACGAAGCATTTAAGATATCGGCTCACAGGTATCTATAGAGTATTTTATGAAGGGTGGGTCGTTAGCGACGCTTTGGTGTCGTTTTCCGGCGGAAGACAGGTCTTTTTATGTGCTGAACCTGTTGTGTTTGACGTTAAAAACACACGCCCATTTGCATTCATATAATACCAAGATCCATATAATTCTGAAGTAGTTTGGGGGATGACCCATTCGCTATATCCGACACAATGCCGATTTTACATGAACTCTGGCTTATCCAAATGAAAGTGGATTTCTGCTGCAAATTCGTCATATTGAAGGCCAGCTTTCGGCGCAAATGGAGATTGCAGCTTATTAAAGAGGCAAAAGAACGAAAAACAGTTAAAGTTTGACATTTACAACGAGTAGTAAGACCAACGATCTCGATTTGAGTTGAGTTTCTTCACTTGGTTCGGATGTCCCCGCTATGCGGGTCTTTTAACAGAAGTCTTGGCCCGGGGGCGGGGTAATAAGTCCTGGGGGTCGGGGGGCCGGGCTTTCAATTGACTGGAGCATAATTCCGGAAATTCCATCAAAGAGGGTGCACTCAAAACGTATTCCTAAAATTTCGAAAACTTTTCCCGGAATTTTTACCGTTCCATTCAGTTTCGGACCGGAAATCTCGGAATTTTTGGTCGAATGGAAAGCGCCCCAAGTCTCAGGCGATTGTTTGAGCCCGCGATAGCAGACAACAATAATCCAACCAAAGATGGAGGCGAAGAACTGCCGCGAGAGAGTTTTGTCGAGAATATTTCATGTTGGATTAACTACAGGGATCGTCCTTATCCTAGTTCTTAAAAATACAGGTAGTTTTTTTCTTATTTTTCTTTTATTTGAAGTACTCAGGCTAAGTGCCTTTTCACCAATGCAACGATTTCTTTACAGAACTAAGGCAATCGTGTATCAGTGGTCACTGGTTGTATGTCGCTGGCTTCTTCTCGCTTTGCTTCATCGGGTTTATTTTCTACTTCGTTGCGAGCTGCATGGATCCTGGTTTTGCAGAGATTAGCGACGAGAAAAGTATAATGGTCGCATTTGAGGTACGTCTTAGACGTGCGAAATAAACACGCATTTAATATACTAGTACACGTACAAAGTATTAGCTAGTGCTGGGCCATTCTATTTCATACCCCCCCCCCCCCCCCCNNCCCCCCCCCCCCCCCTATGGATGATACTTTCCCACGAAGGGGGTGAGCAAAGTCATTTCTGAGGGGGTAAGCCAGTCGGCATCTCTTACCATCTTTTTCTGAGGGGTACAGCACAAAATGGCCCTTTATTCTGAGGGGAAGTAAAAACTTGGCTTATTTCTCAGGGGTGTTTTGTTTCAGCACTTTGATCTTCTTTTTCTTAGGGGTTAAATTCTCAGGGACCTCATCCATAGGTGGGGTGTGGATATTACATGGAATGGCCAGCTCTTGCCGAGATCTTTTGACTGGCAAGGAACTCGTCCTTTCTTGTTTGAAGCTCCCAGCAAAGTGTAGCCATGATCAATTCCATCGAATTCTGCAAAATTTCTTAACTTCAATCTACCCTTTTTTCTTTGTTTGCTAAAGGTTTCATTTTCCACAGAGTGCAATTCAAAACTACATGTACATGTAAAAGCTCCACTCACACAAGAGAAATGTGATACCCTATCAACGTGTAGAATTATTGATTAAGGAGTATGTTTTCTTTGTTTTAAAATGAGGAGCACAGATAGGGATGGGGGAGGGGTGATGGGGACAGGAAGTCTTGAGGTTAGAAGAGGAGAGGGCAGGAAGTGGAATTTGAAAAGTCACAAGCACAAAAGTAAAATTAAAGATATATTTTACACAGTGCAATAAGTGTCGGTTTTTACATTATATACTTATAAATCATGCAGTCAATGCAATCTGCTTTCCTAACTGGAACCTGTTGGCCTCAAATAGCCTTGCTAGTTTGCAATTTTCATGAAAGGTTGTTTTTGTCGTCGTTGTTGTTACATTTTTTTATTGTAGAGAAAGGAAACATTACCTGTTGTGAACCTTTCCTTTTATCAGGATTGGTGTTAGTTTATTTGGCACTCTGATCCTTTTGTTTGCTTATACATACATGTACCATACTTTTCCCAGCAAAAAACCCCTTCCTTTTGTTTCGTAATTAACATTTTGGCTTGAAATCTCAAACACAGAAAACAGAAACAGAAAATGATCCAGAAAGTCAGTCAGATGAAGAAGATGCCGAAGAGTCCTGCAAAATTTTAGCTACACCACCCTTGGGTGGATCCAGATTGCGACGCTGTGGGTATTGTGCGATCTTACAACCATTGCGTGCTAAGCACTGTGAAGACTGTGGCCGTTGTGTGCGGCGATATGATCATCACTGTCCTTGGCTTGGAAACTGTGTTGGTGAAAGAAATCACAGATTTTTTTGGTGTTTTCTCCTGACGCAATGTGCACTCATTGCATGGGCTGCTGAAATTACCTGGTAAGAGCTTAATTATTGCTACCCAGTCTTGCTGAATGATTTAGTGCAAAAACGATTATTATCGTCATGATCGCACATTATACAGTACACTGTATTTAGGTTTCCCTCATGCCTTGTACATTCCTTTCATTTCAAAACTAAAAATTCCAGTTCCTTGAAAATTGCATGCAGTGGTGGAAAGTGCTTAAAATTTGTTGGTTAGGGCATCCAACCTAGACTGCCAAATAGCTGATAGGGCAAATAATGTTACTGAAAGAAAGTAAACAACACGAAATGGTACAAAAGACGGGTAAAAACTTCTCCATTGATTTGATTTTGCACTGCATTTAGTCCTTGAAAAATGTGAATTGTATCCTTGAAAGTCCATATAAAAGTCCTTACATTTTTTACCCAAAAAAGGGTACACATTGTTGTCGACCATACTTAAGCAATTACAAGCTAGCAAAGCCTAAAGACTATTGTCACTGGTGCCATTGAGGTAAACTGCAATGATTGTTGTCGTTCTTTGCTGTGACATGATTAGATCTCTTACAGTGTGTTCCTGTTGATGAAAGAACCACGTGATATGACTTGTTTGAAACTCATGCCTTGTGTTGTGCTACTGATGATAATAATATTTTAACTGACTTTGTTTTTGTTGTAAGGTACGCTTTTGTACACAAGAAAACTTGGTTGGACTGGTTCCTTGCCAATGGCTTCCTTATTCTGGCCATTTTTGTACTTTGCCTCACTTTCATTGTAGTTTCTCTTCTATTCTGTTGTCACTCATATCTAATGTTTACAGCCCAGACAACCTGGGAATACATGTCGCGTTCAAGAATTTCATATTTGAAGACCCTCAGTGAAGATGTGAATCCTTTTGATCAAGGAGTCGTCTGTAATGTATACAGCTTTCTATGCAGGTGTAGGGTGCAAAGGTGGGAGGTATTGTTGCGTCAAAGAGATCGCTGGGCATAGAAGATCTCACAAATGTGTACATAATTATTTTATTTATATAAAATGTTAAAAAATATATATTTTTCATAAGTGCAAGTTTGGCACCTATGAGATGCAGCTGCCATCGAAGGCTTAAGTTATTTGGTTTTATTTTTTCAAAATATTATAAGTGTCTTGCTGTGAGACTGACAGATTCAAGGAAATAAGCCAAGAATAGGTTTTTTTTTTTTTTTTTTTGTCTAGAAAGTGATGCAGACAACATTTGAGTTCTTGTGATGTCTAGATTTATTACATCCATTTTAAAATCACTGGTGATCCTTGCAATGTGATTGGCTCTCAGCAGTTTGATTTATTCACAAATCACTATTTTTTGCTCTAAATCGCATCCTTTTTTTAGCCCATCAAAAATGGTCAAATTTCCGTCTGAAATTATACTCAAGTATATAAATATTAATACTGAGAAATTCAAAATGGGTGTAGTAAAGTGGTAACTGAACTTCATGTCGTGCAATCTTGGTCTAAAATCATAGTTGTGTTTTCAAATCGAACTCCGGCTGCGCGCTTGTTCGATTTTGAAATCACACGTATGATGTCACACCGAATTGCACTCAGCCCAGTTCAATTACAATTATTAGTTATTGCTCTACAACTGAGCAACAGGAGACTTCCAGGTGCTATGCCATTAACCCATTATCTCTCGAGAGGTCCTCATTTGAAGAGTAA
>BLFK01001088.1:271997-295364 GCA_014634185.1 Astreopora myriophthalma
AAATTCAAGCATTATAAGATAATCGAGCGAATGCTTAGTAGCTAAGATGCCTTCGAGAAATTGCAACGCACAAATTATGCGTTCCACGGGAATGTGGCAAAGTTTGACATACGTACCATACGATCAGCATACCCAGTCCCCCACCCAAGTTCTCCCCCGTTGCAATAAAGCCACCCGATGAAGCCGGCAAAGCTTGTCTAAAATGCGCATGACCTTGCGACGTGTCAGTCATTCGGTCACCGTGTTGTGATTGAAAAGTTGATTCCATAAAAATCGGGGAATTTGAAAGGAAACAGGAGACATGGAGCAAAATTCTGACTCAGCAAAAGTCCGCAAAAAGGGGTAAGACATTACGCAAAGTTTAAATAACGTGTAACACAGCTCAAAACCACTCGACTATAAACTGACATCAAGGCCACTCCGCTGTCTCATATAGTGACATTGGATATGTCGTAGAAAAGGGAATGGCATCCATACCAGACGTAACCAAATAATATATAATACAACTTGGCGACGTCGAGTGAACAACAGCAAATTCAAAGACAGTGTAGTCGTCATGCTTAAAAAAAATATGGTTCGAAATATCATGGACGAAGTGGACCGGAAAATCGATTGTTTATGAACTTAGTCTGAATTTAAATTATTTGCCAAGCTGTTGGCAGACAGAAACCTTTAACATTCCTTTTATTTATTTATTTTTTTTGGGGGGGGGAGGGGTGTTTGCGTAGTTCTTTAGGATGACCAAACAAACGAAATATCTTTGTACGTCATTGAATTTTTTTGTTACCAGTATGTTATGTTCTGATCTGCAATAGGTTAAGTACCATTCAGATGACTTTTTCTTGCTAGTTTTGCCGGCGTGTATTGTAAAGATTACTCGTATTCCCAAGGGAAACCGTGGTTATTTCGCACAGGTCACTCAAGCTGAACAACGATTTTTGTCGCACACCAGTTGAGGTTTAATTATCAAAGTTTAAATAGCAAACTGAACCATTAGTTGAATGCTTGAACCCGGAACCTGATATCAAAAGCACTTGCTCTGAGCTTTATACTTATCGCTTGTTCCCAGATTCACGAAAATCAGGTTTTATCCTCAGCGTCAGTTATTACAAGACATATTATTCCGTTCCTGATCTTCCCGTTTGGGCTGATTCCCGCTTGTGTCTATGATAGTTCCTACTTCCGGATGCGCTGTTGTATAGCACGGGATTTTGCTGGGAAATTTTCACTTGACTTGGTTTTCACTTGACGTCATCAGAATTAAAAAATGAGGAATTGTCAGTCCTTTTGAGATTTTGGTTTAGTTTAGTTATTAGAACAGCTGAACACTTATCTTTTAACAAATTTTCAGTTTGATAGGGTTTTTCGTCTTGTGATAGAGCAAGGTTGAATTTCTAAGCTTCTGCGTGACACGATATTAAAATGAAGGTCGAGAATGCTGTCACGTAGGTTAAAAAAAGTGACTTATCCGCTGAGATTTCGCAATCTGAACAGTCCCTGTGTGAGGTAATAAGTACTCATATAGATGTTTATGAGCTCTCAGAAGAGGACTACAGGCTTTTTATAGCAAAATCCGATGACATATGTTTTTGTTAGCTTCCGGCCGCCATATTCCAGAGGGACACAAACATGGCGTCCCCATACAAAGCCTTATAAATTTGAGTAAAACATTTCTTCGAATATCTCCCGCATGAAACGTCGCAGAGACCTGAATCTTTGCGAGACTGTTTGAATATTCATCTTCTTTTATCTCTTTGATTCTTGACTTGACTTGTTGAATGGTTTTGATGATGGTGTGACAGTGAAAACCGCCAATACCATAATATTCGCCTCGTAATGTTTATTTTTGTTGCATGCGTCATAGTAATCGATGTCTTCAGTGAGGCACTTATTGTCTTGCCCTGACACATGAGTTAGCGCGGGCACAATGTCGTTTAATCAAATGAATCACATGAATCACATTTAAGATGACATGTTTCCAAGGCAGCTATATACGGTTCTCCCGGCACTGAGGAGAAACCCTCCGCGGTCGTGTGAGCGCTTTTCAACCAGCGCCCAAGGACACAGCTTGCGAGCAGGGCTCAAGTTTGTTTTAGCCCGTGTACAACCTCCTCCTCCCCTCAAATAAATCGAGAGAGTCTCTCTCTCCCCAGTTCATTTGAGGGTAGGAGGGGGATGTGCACAGGCCGGTTTGTTTCGCTGGAGAGAAAAACAGTGTTTAGCCAGCGAACCCTAGTCGAACTTGGGGGACATTGCTTGTCCGTTTAAAATGAGGTATCCTAATCGAGAAGGCATAAGACTCGAAAAAGTCAACTTTTAAATCTTCTACGGTGGCCTCTTTGGCTTATCTACCAATGGACCTTCTTACGGTTAATGACGCCATATTGGTTGGGAGTCATTCCAAAAATTGCTGCTCTCGTCTGTTCCCGCGCATGCGTACGCTCCGTGTACGCCAATGCGTACCCTCCCCCTCCCAAACAAAAAACAACAACAACAACAATTACCGTATCGAAGACCAAAATTACTACTCTGTCAAATATATAATCGATCAAAATTATTGAATAAGCGGAGCGGACGTGAGCTGCGAGTGCGAAAGGGATCTATTACATATGGTCCAGGGGCCGACATTTCCTTCCTCACTGCCTATTGGGGATAGGTATCCGAAAGCTGCAAGGGGCCCAAGCAAGAACTGGTATAGGCTTTTATAGATTGTGCTAGTGAAAGTAGAATATTATGCTAGTAGCACTGCTCTATTTTTGGCCAAATTATGCTAAAATTGTGCTCGTTTTTACTAATTATGCTGCTTTTTTTTAAATTGTGCTCTTTTAAAACCATGGCATACAAGTCCAAACATACATTTTCTTTAATCAGAGGCCGTTTATTCTTGTCAGCTATATATATTTATCCTTTTTGGCGTACGTTTATTGTCGATTGTAAGTAACGGTGCCTGGCAATTGTGGCTGGTTCTGGCCCGTGATTTCTCCGAGAAAGCTGTTATTTTTCGCTCGAATCGGCTGGCATAGCTGACGCCATTTTGTAGCCTTCCTTATGAGAAATGTAATTTCCGACGTTTGAGGGACAAATTAGTCGGAAATTATTATTCTGACGGCACGTTGGAGAGACTCGCGCTGCATCTCGGGTTGCTTAAGGACTATTTAAGGTTTTTGCCGGGAGATCTAAGTCATTCTAGGTCGGTCAGTCGAAGTGTTCGCCCGCTTTATTTTTTTCAGGATTGCGTTTCGATTTGATTGACTCGAGTAAATTAATTGTAGCATGCCCTTTCCTCGGGGTTTCGTGCTGCTGCATTAGATGAGGAATACGTTTCCACATATTTTTTGGCCACATCTAAAGGGTGGTTTTAGTGGTTTTTCGTATCTGGCGTAGCACAGTTTCTGAATTCTTGGAATCTCTAGTTAATTTTCTGAGGTAAACATATGAATAATTAATAGATATTAGGATACATTGAATCGCACGGCTCATGGCTGACTGACTCATCCTCAATAAACTTTTCACATTGAATGTCTCGTGTGAGTGTAGTCAGAATGTGTTGAGACCGACATGGTTTGCCATGGGACTTCCGGTTCCCGTGCACCCTGGTCCCAGGTTCCCGTTTCCGGACTCAGTAAACTGCAAATACCTGTAAACATCGAACGACGTTAGCGTATAATTGGGATTTGGGAATCAACGTGCCTGTCAAAACTAAAAAAATGATCCGATAATTATCAAAATGTGCGCATTATGCTAGCAGTGCTACTTTAATGCTAAAAATTATGCTAGCACAGTCTATAAAAACCTAAACTGGTATAAGCGATCTTCGGGCCGAAACGAGACTTTGGTATTTAATGTGCGCATGCGCAATTGCCCTTGTGCAACAATGGAAGTACATTGATTGATACGAAAGGCCTGAGGCTTCATCTTCAAGTCAAGATTTCGAGTCCGTGATACACCTATTCTTGAGAAGAACAAAGAACTGAAGAATAACTCGTAATTAGGGTCTCTCCGTTGGGAAGACAACAAGTAGTTCAGTTAGCAGTAATAGTTTTTGACAACATAAGACTCGAAGTTCGCAATTCGATCAAGTCTGTCCGTTCGTTCGTCGTATGACTGTGTAACTCGTTAATTTAAATTCGCTGTAGTATTTTTTTATATGGGGTATATTTGCAAATGTCTAATTTTAGAAAGGTTACTGAAAAGTAGGTAAAAGTAAGCCGTAGAGACACTTAGTTACAAAGCTTTATAGGAAAGAAATCGGGTCGCGTATTAAGACCGAAAATCGCAATTATTTCACAATGTAATCAAGTTACCGGATGTTGCATTCCTTGTGGGGCGTCTTCTTTTTGAACCAATCAGAATAGATATATTTTCGCCTTCAGCGTCCCTCTTTACATCAATTGTGAAACAATAAATGCGATTTCACACGCGAGCCGGCAATAACAAATGAACAAGTAATCTGCAAAATTAAGAGCAAAAGTATTTTTAATTTAGTTGTGAAAAAAACTCTCTTGATAAAAAGATATTGCTTAGTCATATTCTGCAATGTGCGACGCATCAAAAACTTCCACTTCGGAAAACCCCTTTGATTTAATCTCGTCCTTATTTTGACACAAATAATCCACGTAGCCCATCTTATTAACGTTAAGCAATATGCGCCAATCCATGATTTTTTCTTTTTTTCTTTTCTTTTTCCTTTTCTTTTTCTTTTCTTTTTTTTTTTAACCAAATGTATTGACGTTGAAAAATATTTACCCACCGGAAGACAAGACTATAAATCTAAAGGCTTATTTTACGGAAAAATGAAGTCCAGAGCCGAGCCGTTCGAAGCAAGGTTAGCGACATAACAACCCGACCCTGGAGGTTATTTTGTAAGAATCCTTTTCCACACAAAACATCCTTACTATTCTGTTTTTCAGTGACACACGTTTCAGCTTGTTCACAGGTCTCCTGCAAGGCAAGAGAAGCCATTCTCGTTACCTAACCCCGTATCTTTAGTTTGCGCACAAAAGTGAAAGAGCTCTGGAATCGAAAATGCAAAAACACCCGAAGTTTGTCGTCAGCGCTTGCGCAAAAGCGCCGGAATCAATATTTCTGGCAACAGAACAACGACCGAAGCGCAGATTTATCAGACTAAAGTGCCGCCTTAGGCCTGGCACGAGTAAAAATTGACAGGTACGGGATACCAAGACCCCCCGTAATGGGGCCTCACTGTTCAGACAAGAATCTTCATTAATATTTTGGCGCATAGTGATGAAATGCGGTTTCCGGGGCAATTAACTTACCTGTAAATTATTTTTCCACTTCGTTTCCGCTTTAATTGACAGGGGTGTTACCCGTCCACTCGTGACGTCGTTGCAAATTAAGTCGGGCGTAAGGGATTACGTGAGCAATTTATTTCGAAGACGCTTTGTGTTATGGTCGTAACGGTACATTCATCAACAAGAGTAAGTTCAATAGGGATGAAATAATCCAGCCAGATTGGAGAAGTCACGGAGAAAAGTAAACCCTTCCCCGAACGAGGGGAAGTGGTTAAAACGGGGCCTGTCAAGGTGAGGTGACTTCGGTTGGCGTGACCTTGAAGCCAACTAGTTCAATCCGTTGCATCTTGCACTACACAACGCTTATAGTTTACCCGATGGTTATACCATATAAACTTAAGTTTATCCGAAGGCTGTAGGTACATTTTGGCTTCAATTTAGCCGCGAAATAAGCTACCTTTTTCGACTGAACCAATCAATATCACCACGATTGCGTAGGGCGCGCTCCATCGCCGATGAACAAAGTCAACAAAAGTAATCAACATAACCATACGTTCGTGTGTTAAACTTTCATTGATCGAACTTTATTTTTCCGTGATATCTTTCGGGGGAAACGTAAAAATTCGTAGTCATCGATAGCGGGATAAGCGTCAATCACAATATTACACATAAGAAATATCACTTTACTTAAGCCGTATGATGAAAGATTGGCAGACCGTCGCTGTCGACGAAGGCACCAAATACGGCGTGTGTTAAATTATTCTCATCGCTTGGGAGCCACATTTTTTCTAGAATAGTACGAACCCTCGTGTTTGTAGCCTGCATATGGAACTAGACAAAAGCCGTGTGTTCTATATAACGGATAAAATCACAACGAGAATTCCAAGAATTTCTGAATGGTTTTGTGCATCATTCGCAGCGGAAGAAAGCACGTATTTTTACGTACATCCTAACTATTTTAACACCCATATCGCAACAACAGCTATCACCACATGTCATCCTTTGAACACAAAAAAAATCACAGTTTTTACGCTGAATATTGCCGCAGGATGTAATGATCATATTGGGTCGTCAATTAATTTACAATTCATAATGCGGCTGTGTGTTATCATCGAGTATGAAACTCTAGTTGCTTTTTTCATTGTTTGCCCTACCTCGCTCCTTGTTTGAGTTAACCTTTGGCTTGTGTCGTAATCCAATTGAAATTTGCCAAATTGACAAGACACATCGCACTAGCCAGCGTGGCAGGCACAGGCAACCAGAGCCGGCACTTATTTTACCCTTCAATTTGTGGCGGTGACTCACTAAATTGCTTTGACGAGCTTAAAAAAGACAAATGCCCGACTTAAGTTGGTTGTTTCTTTATTGACAGGGATCATGGAGCATAACTCGCAATAATAATTGCCACAAAGTAAATAAAATTTTTCGTGTGTTTATAATGTATCCACACTACAGCACTGATTGTTTTTATCAGTTGCCCGTATATAACATGATCCCCTGTCGCTCTTGCGCCGAGGTTTATATCGATTGGGCGTCTTTCGTCCTTGTTGCCAGCCGCCGATGATTTGGCCAAGCTTGTTTGAAGAAAATGAGTGCGCGCGAGGAATAGACCATCCGCAGAAAAAATGAGTCATTCATATCGCCGAAAACGGCCTCATCGCCTCAGTGTCTATCACCGACAGACAGACTCAAAGACCGTCGCCGATCTGCCCGCGAAGGTGAACGTAAGCCAATTTCGTTGGCGCTTCGGCAATTTAGAAAAGACTGGGAATGGGGATTTTGAAACGTATGCGTTGCCTCAGGGTCGGGAATTTGACATGCCCGTCACCTTGAAAGACGGAGAAAACCTGGAGATGAATTTCTGGTTTTCCTGATTTTCTGAACGCCATGAGTGAAGGAAAGTAAACGAATCCGCCGTATCTTTCCGTAAATATGGATCATCACTTTTTTCAGTATTTGCCGGAGCGTTCACAAGAAGAAGAGTGTGAAGTGCCCGGTAGTGGGAAATTTGATGCTAGCTTCCATGAAAGTGTCAGTTGGTGCATTACACACTGTCCCTGATACGGCACCTTTTGATCATTCAGTGAAATCCATTCAATGGTTAAAGCTGAAAGTGGAGAACTTTTTTAATGTGTCGCCCTTCTCTAAATGAACTTCAGATTTAATGAGTGTCACCCTCTTTAAATTGTTCGATCGATAGATCAACTGACCGTCCGACCGACTGATTGATGATTGATTGATTGTATTTAACGCACTGTGTCAAAGGTTTTGCTTGTTCAGTGAATTCGTTTGTATCTGCTTTGTTGTGTTATCTAGTCAGCGTGTGTTGTACGCCTATCAAAGAAACAATCATGTGGATGAGGATGGAGAACCAGAGCCTCTGCCAATCCCAGGATCCTTCAGTGGTAGAGTACCACAAATCGTGGAGTTGATCACGGTGAGTTCAGCTACGGAGCAATATTCTGCTTGTAGTATACCGTCACTGTAGCGTGTGAAAGTATACTCGCATTGATTATTTTTCAGCACTCTGGACAAACAGGGTAGACTGTCGAAACTTTCAATTTAGCTATTGGCTCCGTAGTTTAGTCGTTTTATTTATGGCCATAATAATCAAGACACTTCGAATAGAAATAGCGTCTCTTGTAACTGACGATGATGATGACATTGTTGTTGTTGTTGTTGTTGTTGTTATTGTTGCCGGCTAACGACTACGACGACCATATCGATCATGACGACGATGAACGTGGCTAACTAATATACGATTTCCTTAAATGCAGGTCTTTCTTTCTTACCGTAGAAAGGCCATCAGTTCTTCGAGACTCGCATGGAATCTCTAGCAAGTACTGTTTTCAAGTGCAGTTTCTTTGGCGCGCCCTTTGTAGCCATTACTGATTACGAAGGGATACAATGCATGTTTGACCAAAGACTGGTGAGTACCTTCGCATATCGGCGTCACGTTTGGAGGCCTCAGCTGTTCGTCAAAGACTGGCTTACTTTATACTGATCTCAACTTTTGCACCATCCAATTGGTTCCTTCTAGGTGGAAAAGGAGCCCGGATTTGGAAATTTCCGGTTCAACCAGAGTCTTCTTGGAGATCACGTGCCATCCATGTTTGAAAATGGCGAGAGGCATAAACAACTAAAGTCGTTTTTGATCGCCATTTCACAAAATATGCTGAGGATGGGTCGCCTAATTCCTAACATCATGGACATAATGCCGGAACATCTCATCAAGTGGAACTTCAAAGAAGGTAATGGACCCCTTTATCTGAGAGATCATTAGTGAACTCGGAAATAGGCTGTGCTCTAACTGAGGACGCTTTCATTTTGTCAGAACTGGCCGACAAGACCGGTCAGTTTGCAAAGAAAATGCAACAATTTTGAACAAACAGTCGCATGATATCCCTCACATTCCTTTTGAGGAGTATTTATCGACGTGCTCAAGAAGTGTGTTATTTTGAAGGCGTTGTAGCGTTAGCCCTTCCAAATACCCGGTCTGGCCGGTCATTTCTGTCAAATGGAAAGCACCCAGATTGGCATTCGATGTTTTTATGTAGGTCAGGGTGTTCCAAGTCAAGAAGAATGGGAAGAGAGAATTCTGCATCTTGCCATGGACGTACTCAGTGAGTGCATGTTGGGGATAAGGTTGAGCGGACATAGCTTTCTACAATGGAGATTTGAAGTGCTTAAAGAGGATAGGTAAGTCAGTATAGTGAACACTGAACTAAAGCCAAAGGAAGATTGCAAAACAATGCCATTCTTTGTTTCTCTTTCCCTCAATTTCTCTGATTCTTTATGGCGCAGACAGATTTGGTGGGCAGAGGAGACCACATCAGGACCACGATTTCCCCTGTGCTGTTTGCTGCTCCTTGTAGCCCAAGCGCAATAGTATTTTTCCATATCTTTTCTCTTGTGACTCTTTTGACAAAAATTAAACAAGAGTCCAGGTTTTCCCTTTTTTCGTGAACGTGACGTTAATGTACCTTTCCTGTTATCGGCTCTTCCCAGCATTTTTAACCATCTGACTCAAATTTCACAGTTAGTAAAACATGAAGCATGCCTTTTTATCCCAAAAACCGATCGCAGCATAGTTTACAACCCATCTTATACCATTTAATCTTTTTAAATAATTCTCTTTCGGTTCCTGCCTAATTGGCTTTGAAATAAACAGGACATGCTTTGGTAGGCCTCGAGGAAAGTACAAGAAAGCGCTGCACGCATTTAACCACTTGAAAGAAGCCATAGCCAATGCTCCTGACATCGATCCTGTCTTTAAAGAGGCCGAAAAGGTTGGGCTGACGGAAGATGAAGCGGTGTTGGAGATTCTGTGGATGTTGAAGTAAGTGGGTTCCCCTTTTCTGTACTGAATTCAGATTTTGTCTGTTCGACAAGGTTTGCCGAGGGAGCGTATGCATATAACGTCACGGCGGCCATGTTGATGTTCCAAAATTCAACTCATTTTGCATGAAAACACTTTAAATTATCTTGTTTCACGAAAGCCGCTCATGTGAGTCAAAGGGCGCTTTCCTATTGTCAGAACTGGCCGGCCAGACCGTTGAGCTTGCAAAGAAAATACAACAATTTGAACAAACAGTTGCACGATATTTCCTCACATTATTTGAGACTGAGAAGTATATATCATCCTGGAAGTGTGTTATTTTAAAGCGTCGTAGAGTTAGCCTTTCCAAATGCCCGGCCTGGCCGGTCAGTTCTGTCAAATGGAAAGTGCCCTAAGATTGTATCAGTTTCTTTGACGCTTGTATTTTGACAGCCCGAACCAGTTCAGTGAGTTAACTTTTCTCACTCTTTCGTTTTTCAGGGATCGGTTTTCCAAAACGTGTTTCTTGTAGACAATCACTCTGAGATTATATTTGCTCTGATTGTTTTGGCCAAATATATAACTAGGGGAAAAAAGAGTTAACGAACATTTTTAATGTGAAGTATACATTTTTAACTTAACTCTTTCGTTTTTTCATTAGTTTCAATGCCGCCCCCGGTACAGGTGCGGCCATGCGGTCAGCGGCTGCTCGCTTGTCAATCATGACAATCGAGGAACGGAAGGAACTCAAGTCAGAAATCCGAGAATGCCTGGGACCGATTGGATTGAATCTAAAAACTCTGCACAAGATGAAAAAGTTAGACAACCTTGTATGTGAGGTACGTAGCATAACATTAACTGTGGTCAGGAAAGAATAATTATTTCATGTTTTATTTTTATTTTTATTTTTCTCCTTTACACGTGTTTTGTTGTGGTTCTTCCTTTTTCTTGTTTTTGTTGACTTTTTATCATTATTGGGTTGTGCGCTCGGATTCTAGCGAACGAACATACGATTTTGTGTTTCTTGAAAAGTTGTGATCGATCTATTTCAGAATATTTATGTGTGGGTTGTTTTAATCACAGGTTCTTAGGATGTATCCGCCCGTTGCGTTATATTTTGGAGTTGCCAGGTAAGTATTGATGCACGGCTGCCTCCAAAAGGGATTGATTGAAATTTTCCGTAAAGCGCCGACAGTTAGCAAATAGAAAAAGCCTTAACTGTGCTTAGTTCAGTTTCGTTCAGTTATGAAACCTTCGGAGAAGGATCCGATCGCTTAGCCGGGGTCCCTAGGCTCGTGAAATGTGATTCGATAAAGGCCATGAGCCGCAATTTTTGATAGAAGGTATTCGTGAAATGAGAATTGAGTAGACTAGGTAATTCACTTTTGGTCTCTGTCTTTTATAAATTTGCCTACAAAGTCATACGTAGTAAGACATGTCATAGGCCTAAATAATTGTTAAGTTCGGCACAGACCACGTTAAACAGTGACGACCACAAGCAAAGCAGTTCTTTGAGTGTAATTGTTTGCAAACAAAAAAAAGTGTAAGTAATCCCTTATTTTTCTCATGAAACGTGAAATGCCCATTTTACTGTCCGTCAAATGTGAAACGACCATTTTGAAATCCCTCCCCTCCCCCCCAACTCGCCACCGTCTTCGTCGCCCTTTCTCTCCCCGGGGCCGGCTCGTAGCTCTCAGAACGGCTCTCGGGATTGGTTCAGAAAACAGTGGACTCAAGCAAACATACAACAGAAGCAATGGACCCTAACACGATTGAGCTGTATGCTATACCAATCCACTGAAATTAGAGGTAGTAAAGAGCTGCGTATAAGGTTTGATTTTGATTTGATTATTTCCACTGTATACTTTTCCATAAGTAGGAATCTTGAGTCCAATGTGCCCGTTAGTAACTTACTGGTTCATATGAGAAAGTGAGTAAGCGATCAGGGGAACAAGTCTATAGACGTTTTTTCAATTAATCTCGACGCGGTATCACACTCATGAACTAACATTGGGTTATGATAATTATTTTAGGCGCCCCTTCATTATGAAGTCCAGTTCGGGAACTTACCATATTCAAAAGGGGCAGAAAGTCGTTTCCAGTTGCCATCTAGCTCAGAGAGATAAGACAGTTTTTTCTGTTGAGGGTTGCAAGGGAGTGGACGAGTTTGACCCTTCCAGATTCAACAAGAAGGTTAGTGAAGCTCTATGCTGAGTTTTGTAATGGTGACGTGGTTGTTCTTGACGACGATGAGGACAAGGGGGACGACAGTGATGATGATGATGATGATGATGATGATGATGCATGTTGTTTTTTTTTTATGGTGACAATTGGCAAATGAGCTCTCTCTCTCTCCTGCCTTATTAATTCCCAAGCTCTCTCAAATCGAAAAAGACAACTTGCTTGCTATATAGAGCGGTTTTCAGTTGACTGTCGAAAGTAATTACGCGACTTCTCTGGTCTTGGTAGGTTATCGTTTTCTCTGTGATTGAATCAAAAAACTTGCGCGAACTTCTCAACCAATCAGATGCAAAACTAAAACCAATTGCGACTTCGTCGCTCTCGTTTTCCCGCGCATGGCGCCGACTGCCTTGACTTGCTTTGTGTTCTGATTGGCTAGTAAAACTATGTAGTGAATTATTCCGTTTTGTGGTTGGCTGCAAGGTGTTTTTCCTTTAGTACGTGATTGGCTTTGTAGTTGCTATGGTTTTGGTTTTGCGACAATCAACTGAAAACCGCTCGAACTAGAGTGGCTAATGTGGAGTTGCTGCTGTGACTCTGCAAGCAACTACGGTTGAAAGACAAAGGCTGATTTTAACTTGTTGCCTCTTAAACAAATCAGTGGACTGTATTCGACCACTCGTCTAAAATCATTGACTACCGTACTTTTGATCCTTTACAGGGCCTTAAATCCAAGCTTGTTTGCACCCACGGGCCATTATCAGAGCAACCCTCGGCTGACAATCACAAGTGCACAGGAACGGTTGGTTTTTCCAAATACAGAGAGGGTGGGTCACAGGGGCTCCTTCCCCTCCCTTCCCCACCTTTGTGTCTCTATTAGGCCACGAGCAAGCTTTCACTTTAGTTTCACATGAGCACGGAAGCCACCAGCTATTAGCACGTGAGCAGTTGCAGCTCGCGTGAAGCAAAGTTGAGTGTCCTTGTGTGGGCTTTGTACCCTTTTCTCACGATACTCACTTTTTAACGCGTTATTCCCACTATGCGTTTTTACATCTTTTGTCCCAAGTAACACTTCTTTAGAACGCCAGCTTTCCGTCTTGTACTGTGCCCTCTTTGGCACCTCTCCGGCGTTGCCGAAGTTCCTCGACATTGCAAAGGATTGTTTTCCTCAATGCCAGTCCATGCCAAAAATTACACCGGTTCGGTAACTGTGTTGTTAATCTCCAATTCTTTGCTTACTTTGATCTTCAGAACGTTGGCTACGTCACAATCAAGTGTTTCATTATGTACCTGATCATGTTCTGCGACTGGAATTTAGAGGAGAGGCCTTATTGGACAGATACATCGTAAGAGCTTTTCAAACATTTTGTACCACGGATATGGATGAGGATAATGTAAGATTCATGCGCGTTATCCGAAATTTTCGTTTGTTTCAGACTTGTCCGGTATGGAAATCCAGACGAACCTATTCGACTGAAATACTTTAAATACACAAGAGACAAGGTAAAAAGGCGTTGTTTTCGGAAGTATCTCATACCACACCATCCTCGGATACCCAGGGGCGGTCAGTCGGGGCGGGGAAAAAAAGCCAAGAAAGTTCTCTCTCAACTTTCGTCGCCTTTTTCTCCGAGGATGATAGTACTCTAACCTTAGTTATAATTAGCTCAATAATGATCAGTGCCAGGCACTACCTAAGGTTCCATATGTGAGCTTTTGAATCTTGTTACGGTGCCACAGAACTAGACTGCGAGCCGGTGGTCTGTTTCTTTCCCTGTGCTAAGCCAGTGGCAAAGGGGCGAAAAACGGAAAAGTTTCTCTTCAGCGAGCGGGGAACCGGCGAAGCAAGAAGCGCGGACTCAAGAACAGGAGTAAACTAAGCCTTTTCATCTTTCTCCCTCATCTCTCCTCGCTTTGTACTCTGGGTATTCGGCATAATTAATTTACGTCAACTTGCACTTAGGACCTGACGGAAATAGAACAACTCAGTCTCATAAACCGCTCTCTCTTTGTGGGGAATGCACCGGCATTGTTTTGAGTCATCATGCCTGGGTCCTTCTTGCCTCTCGCTTAAGTTTAAAATGCAAAAGAATATTTAATAGCGAGGCCAGAACGGCTAACTGGACTGAAAACAAAAGAGTATTTAAAAGGATGCCATTTACTAAGTAAGATGTTGGAAAATAACTGTTTCAGGTCCGAAAACTATTCCATATGTAAGGGAAATGGTCCACACTTGTTTTTAAATTTGATTGCATTTTTTTAAATGTAGGAAGAGTTGTTGCTTCCTGACCAGCCTGACAGCTCCAGCAGCAGCGAACACGAAGAAGATGAAGATGGTGCCACAGTCATTAGTGAATGTCCCGTGGACGAACCAGATGCGCAAGGCAACTGTCCTGTTTGAAAATGACATAACATTTTCTTCAGTCAAACCAGTTAACCAATGAGTACTTTCAAGGAGTAACAAGACTCAAATTCAACGTTCACTTACTGTCCTATAGACCGCGATTCCTCGTAACTTATATTTCACTGCCCATAAGGCGATGGGGCACCGTTTGGATTATATTGTTTTATGAGCCATGCGTGTTCGCCCTTGTTAATCATTAATTACAAGCATTGTATGACTGTCAGCTGGAGACCCTTGTCCGCTTTTAATTTCTCTACTGCAACCGTTGTTTCCGATCACAACGTCCAGACTTCGGAATATCGAAGTGCGACGAATGGGTATGTCCCTTATGTCTGTCGAAAGCTTTTGCCCCCGTGAGTAACTAGTGGTTAATGCGTTAGTTTTCACCAAAAGACCTCACAGTGCTTATATTTTGCCATTATATATAATGCTTCATAATTCTTTTATCCTGTGCGTCTGATGTATCGTTTCTCGGTTGTTAAGAGTCATTTGTGTTTGAGAGCTGAAAAAGGCATTGCGTGGCACGTTGAGGCGAGCAGCGGTGGCTAGACTCTTACAGACAACGCCAAGTTAGCCGATCAGATTGCGAGATTACTAGCAATTGTGGTAAAATATATTTTCCAGGAGATGAAAGAAACTACCCAGTTCAACAAGTTGTTGTCCGTTGTAGTGGCGGAAAGTAAAATTGCAGTCCCGTAAATTGTTTGAGACAGCTGTCGCTGACTTGTTCACTGTTATCCTTTTCGGATGAGACGATTTTCGCTATGTTTTGAACTTATGCTCAGCAACCTAACTCTTCGTTGTACAAGCGATGCGAGAGTTGAGTTTGCTGATCTTAACTCCTGTCTCGCTCCCACTCAAAGGCCAGGCGTACGTTCCTCGAAAGCCACGGAACTTTTAATGTCGTAATTCTCACCGGCTGTATCTTGAAAGGAAGACCATCTTTTCGTATGAGCGGAGCATAGTGTTACGCCCAGAACCGTGATCGTTGGTATTGAGAAACCGGTACCTGATCACTGAGAACACAGCTCAGCTGTCTTCAACTTATTTGGACAACTCGGGGCTGTCGGCGAAATACAAAATAAGCCAAATCAGTCGCGTAATTGATCTTAGGTCCTATTGTCTTGATTCTCAGAAATATTATCATACTAAGAAGTGATCACTGTCAGCACAACCATGGAAATTCAAGATTAATACGTTGAATTGTAGAACATCAGCTGTTCTCTATTACATTATTGCATGGAAATCGTTTTTGACAAATAGTTACTGATAGTCTATATTTAATTTTATTCAGAATCGTTAAATGTGTTAGATGCAGAAAGTAATTTAACCTACTAAAATAAACGTTTATTTTCCCATTCAGTTACGTATGGGGTGTATAATGTCCACAAAACTGGACAGCCCAACCTGTGCTATGCCTCTGCAAACCACGCGCACGCCTCGCGGCTTGTGTATAACCCTTCCCGGGGTGGGGTGATTGATGTTTGCGCTGAGAGGTCCAATTCCCCTCTCCAGAAAATGTGGGGAGACTGGTACGAACGTGTTGCTGTGGGATGGTTAAGGTAATGTTTGGGTACTACACTTAAAACAGCACCCCATATGTAGGAGCGTCCATCTCCACCATTGGGTTTTTACGACAACACTGGAAAAGACGATCTATTTTTGGAACGACATTTAGCGCGCTAAAAAGCACAGGCAGGCACGTTCATCCAATCAAATGGCTTGTGTTGGCAGTTACTGACAGCTCATTATTAATGCCACGTATTTTTCGCACAGAGAAGATTGCTTGCAACCATGGCAATCAGTTTTCACGGGAATTTCACAAGCTAAAAATAACCTACTTATGGGCTCCTGACGGAAAGGGCATGGTGCCTACATTTCAGTCCACAGACGCATGCAATGGAAAGAATTGCTGATGCACGGACTGCGCTTGCCAGATATGAATTGAAGGGAGATCATCGCAGTTACTGAAGCAACTTAAGCAGTTGCAAAGAAACCTGAATCCAGGCTTTAAAAGGGCCTGGAATTTTTTTAGGCTTCTCTGCAACTGCTTAGGTTTCTTCAGTGACTGCTACTCATATCTATGATATTTCGTCCCTGCAAACACACGGCTACTCATTTTACATTTCTTCTTGCTAACACACGACTAATACTTAATATTTCTTCAAACCGACACACAGCAACTCAATGAAAATAATCACTGCCTGTTATATTGTTCCCTCTCTGCATTACAGCGATTTTCAGAGAGCGTTTTTAAATCGATATTATGTTCTCGATGAAAACGCTCAGCGTTTTACTGTTGGCGGAAGGCCTAAACGCATCAAAATGCACGAGTTTTCAAACGAAAACGTATTAGTGTGGACGGAGCCCTCAGTCTGATGAGAAGAAGTAATCAATTTCACCAAGAATACGAGGAAAACGGGGGCGGTCCTTTTTTATAACAGGGAAATTATCAGAGGTAATGGTTGATATCGCAGTAGTCTGGCTGCAACACAATATTTCTTATATTGTAGCCTGCTCAAGGCAATATTTTAAATATTGCAAACGCTCAATACTTTACTTTGAGGTTTTAGCATGGCTATGTTACTTTACTATTATTTATACGAAATTATTGAAAGGCTTTATGCATTCAGTTCCAGATCTTAACGTAGAACAGTTTCTAAATTGATTCAATAAGTCAACACAAATAACATCCCAAGAGACGTTCAAACGCAAACATCTGTTTAATTGCTCCGCTTTTTACATTCGTGCACAACATCGTCAGTTATACGATATAACAATCGTAGTACTTTTAGTGTTAATTACAACGGACTAATTTGAATCTTCCTTCTTCTCTTCATCTCTCTGGAATACGTTTTCTGCGCTTAAACCAATTTCTTCATTTTTTCCACGGCATTTTCACCAACACCAATCTTCAGCTGATCAATCTCGATCCTCTGCCTTTGCATCTATTTTATATACCGTAAGAATTCAAAACCTGATTCGTCAACTTGCAGAGATAACTGGCTACGCCCTCAGCTGGCTGCAATATCTCCGATAACACCGACAGCCTTAGTTATTATCGATTAAATATCTCCTGGCCGACACACAGTCACTCCTCTCATATGTTCTTCTTGCCAACTCACAGCTACTCTTCTTATATTTTTCGTTGCCAGCACACTGCTACTCATTTCACCGAATTCTTCCTTAGCAGACGCGAAGAACAAGAAGACATAGTGGAGGCATAGGAGAGCGAAAAGTGAGAGACAAAACAGCGAAAAATCCCAGGCTAGGGAACTGCAAAATACTAGCGGGGGCTATTAAAAAAATGTATTTACATTCGGCGGAGCTAAACTGTAAGTGACAGCGACAAAGAATGTAAATATTTTCCTGTTGGCATGAAATGCTTGCGTGCCGCTATGGCATTAATTTATTCTATTGTTGTAATCATATATAAGGATTGACAGGCTGTAATGTATTCATCTCAGCTCTCGAACTTTCAAATTTTAATTTAAAGTTCATATCATCTTTTATGTCTGGTAATCCTACTTCACCTCTAGCCCCCAGAGGTTAGTGCGCCTGCATTTGGTTGGGGAATACGTTCCCATTTTTCCCACTGGGTTTTTGGGTTTTCGTATCAGGCGGTTGCACAAGCTTTATAGCCTGAGTGGTGTTTACTTACATGTGTTATTGTAATTAATGTCAGATTTGAGCTTTGTAATTATATTCGGACGGCATTAAACACTCAGGCTCCCAGTTCGAGCTGCACACCCATTATAACTGTGTAAGACTCATGAATATAAATAGGAAGTAAAGAAATTACCTCGTTTTTCGGAACATTCGCTACAGGCTGTCGTGGCTGTTGAGCGGCTGGCACCGGAGGAGGAGCATTCTCATCCAGCTGCGGAGCGTCATGAATTAAAGCACTACTAAATCTTTAGAGTGAGGTTCTTGAGGGACAGCCATTCAAAGAAAAGACTACGGCTTAGGTGACGACCAGGAGAAAAGGAGAACCAAGTAACTTGCCTTGTTGGCGAATTAGACTAGAAAGCGCCGAATAAAAGCGCGGGAGGCCTTAAATACCCCGACAAAAGCACATGGCAGGAGGAGTAAAACTAGGTAAGGTATCCCCAGAAGACCAAGGGTTTAGGCTTGACGGAAGCTCGCGTTTCACGGATAATATAGGAGTGAAAATAGTGTGCAGTCATAAACTGTACATATGTGTAAGAAACTCACGATTCGAAAAACTCCAGTGCGATGGGAATCCGTTTTGTCTTCCTTGCTTTCAGTTTGTTTGTATTAGTAGTAGTCGTCCTCGTCGTCGTCGTCATAGTAGTAGTAGTAGCATAATTGTTATTACTGATATTATTACTATTATTGTTTCTTTTGAGGTTATGCTTTTACACATTGTTGCATGCATGAAAGTACAGACGAACGGATATGACCTTGTCTCATATCATCTCATGCCATTATAAGCAACTTGTTAAAGGAAACACAGAAGCTTGAGCACCAGTATATACCCGAGTAGTAGCCTGCGTCACAAAATAAACACGCTATCTTACAAACGTTAATCTACAAATGGCGTTTGCGTTGATCGATGCGGCCGTAGCAGATCTAAAAGACCCAAATAGCCTTGAACCAAGGCCTGTCTAGTTACCATTTGGACCAGTTGGAGTTACACTGTCAAAAGCCTTCTTGTTCGCGAGAATGCTTGCGTTTTGAAGGCACATCGAAAAGATGTCGTCTTGTGTGGGTTGCGCAAGCTTTGTTGTCTCTGCTCGAAAAAACAAGACTTTACGCATCAAAAGTTCCGTGAATTGCAAATTTGTACTGTTGTTTCGTGTGCTCTCATGAGGGAGTATTCTCATGCAAATTAATGTCACTAGGTTTTTTTGAGCATTTTATAGTCGTCAACCACAGTTAAACAAATAGCAAATTGTGTATCCCTGAGTTACGTTGTTTTGGGATCTTGTCAATGAAGGCATGACTGAAGTGAAGTGTCTAGAGATCACGAGGAGTTAGCAACATTCGGAATTCAGAATAAGTTCACGTAAGAACTGAACGTCACAACGCCACAGCTCTGATCAGTTGACAACTCAAGGACAAACGAGGTTGGCCGTCACTGATTTCCAGTGTGTGCTTTAGGGTTTCGTTTAGCTGAGACAGTTCCAACCAAAGCTATGCAAGTTTCTCCCGTTTGTCACGAAAGAGAAGTGCCCGGGAAGGACAGATGGACGTTTCTTCATGTGGCTGAACTTGTCATGGTGAGTTAAGAATTCTACGGGAAACACAATTACATGCAAATCAGTCTTGACCAATTGCTTCTGTTAAGGTAAGCTTTTGAGGCAAAATCTAGTCTAAAAAATCTGCAGTCTGCAGTCTTTGCGCAAGGCTATTTACGATGTCCTGGGCTCCGAACGTCTTCTGCATTTGCAGCCGCTCTGGAAGTCTGTCAGTTATAACCGCTCCTTACCCGTAAATTTGTGTCTGATCACTGAGTTCATGCTCGCGGAAAAGAAAGAGCGTGGTATGTCCATGTTTCTTTGCTTGCAAACGTAGAGCTGATTTGAACAGCCTATCGGTTTCTCAACGAAGGAAGAGAACAGTCTTCCCTGATGGTGTTCTAACTGAAGAATAAACTACCGTGTCTTCTAGTCGTGCAGCCATTCAACGGTGAAAGAAATCGTTTTATTGCTCGACTGTTCAACTTTCAACTCTAAATTCAGTCTTTTTGGCAAGCCAATGGACAGCTGATTACAAGTTGCACGCTACCGCAGAGCAAACTATTGATACTTCGTTACAATGGTATTCCAAACAACAGATCGTATCATCAAGGAGACATCTTCTTACAGTTCAAAGCTATTTGTGTGCTTTAGGACGCAAAAACTCATTCAACAGGCAATCGACATCTCATTCACTGAAATCGCCGTGTTTATATTGTTGTTCAGTAAAATTCTCAATTTAATTATTTTACCTTCTGGAAAAGTCCAAGTTGATATTTAATCCTTTTTCAGCGATTGCGCGATGCTTTGTGAATTGGCGACTCGGAAAAAATAACACCATTAATGGGGGGTCGACCAATTTTGTTTTCGAAAATCGATAGAAAAACATTTAATCGTTATACTGACAGGCAAGTGTCATTAAATGAAAGACAATATGAGCTTTCAGGTGTTTACTATGGCAATGAACTATTACGTAACTTGGCTATCTTAGCAAATTTTTGGTGATCGAGGGAAAGGGTGTATTCCTTTTGGGAATATTTTGTTTATTTCGGTCTGGTCTCATTCCGAATAGCTTTCAAAAGCACATGATTTCTGTAAATAGACTGCTAGCTGTCTCTTCAAAGTCAATGAGACACCCAGTTGCGCTACTGAAGCCGAAGCCTCGACTGACTTTAAACGGCGCCCCTTTTCTCGAGTTCAAAGTAAATGGGAAGTTATGTTGATCAATCTCGCGGTGACGTTTGTGAACTGCATTAACGTCATTTCACAGACAATAGGAAGGATTTGTTACATTGTTCCATTGCTTACGCCCACAGAAAAAATTAATCATCGTTCCCTGTGCATCTATGACAAAATAAAATACCATTGAGAGGCTACAAACTGGAGGAAACAAACTAAATTAGGTACGACTTTGCAATACACTTGTCGTAACCAACAATATACAGTTTTAAGGAAAGCGGTTTCCAAGCCCCGATGGCGCAGGCTCTACATATATCTCTGCCATATGTGGTCATGTCTCAGTTGATTTCCTTGAATCTAAAAGTTGCGGGATAGGCATTTTTAACGAAGAACGAAGCACTGGATATAACTTGTTGTGACGTTCACAGCCATTCTCGTAAGAGAAAGGAAGATGAAGTCATGACATTGTTCGCAAACTGTGGTGACGCAGTGTCACTACGCACATTGATGTTCCTATAATAGTTTATTTTTATTTTGTCATTATTTAATTGCCTTCTGTGAAAGATATTCTTTTCTTCAACTATTTGACAAAAGAAAACAGTGCGAAACAATAAAGTTCATGTAAAGCTATAAGTCGGACACGCTTCGTGAAGCATGCTGAAAGAAATTGCGGTAAAACTGCGCTGAAATGGCCATCGATGAGCCATACGACGAGGCCATGTGATACTATAGGCAGGATGAATTTAAAATGCAAATCTAATAGAGCATCTCTTCCCAAGAGAGAACTCCTCTTTAGGAGGTTCAGTTTGTTTACAAAACTCTTCCTTGCGTCTATAAGGTGCTGTTTCCAGGCAAATGGCGGCCAAAAGACGAGCGTGTTTGACCACTCAATCCGCGTTGTGTGAAACGCTTTAGGATATTTTTGTAATTTTAGCGCTATATAAATTTTATTACCATCATCATTATTAGTAAAGTGGCCAGGAGATGAGGGTCGGTCAATTTGAAGAGCAAAGGTCTCATTTCGGACTGCCTCCGAGGGGGGGGGGGCTCCTTGTTCCCTTGTTCCCTTTAAAAAATTTGTTTGTGCTCCCTTGTTCCCAAAATTAATTCCCAGCTTTGTTAATTTCCCAGCTTTTTTATCCCTAAAATAGTTTATGTTCCCTTGTTCCCTGAGATATTTTGTCTTTGTTTCCCTGTTCGCCTGTTCCCCCTTTCACCAGTTCAAATTGGTCATGTTCCCTTGTTCGCCCAAACCCCTGGGAGACCCTCATTTTGGTTACATTTTCTTTTGTCCAATTTGTAGAAAGGTCATGGGTACTTCTACAAGAGACGAGACAAGTACAAAAGTTCCGTTTTTAAAGTCAACATGGGTGTCAAAGGTATTCATATCAGCGATAGGAAGGGACTCAAGGTCCTTTTTGACATGAGCATGGTGAGTGAAGTCCTTTTTCACCCTTGTTTTATTTTCCCTTTACCAAGGGTTACCCTTTAATTCCATACCTGAAATCAACGCTCACCTGTTTAATTTATGCACTTGCTTTCATGTTTTGGTTTTTAAAACAAAATAGACTATTTCAACAAGCTGGACAAGAAGTATTAAACTGAAGAAATCTCTAGATTACTTTCTAGAACTTTCTAGTGAGGAACTTAGTCACTGAATCAGACTTACAAAGCTAAAAGCTTTAGCTGCGCCCTTTTTATGGAACAGTCTTCCTCTGCCAATAAGACAGGAAACATCAATCGACTCTTTGAAGCGCTCTGTTAAAACATATTTATTTAAAAAGGCTTTTAGTTGATTATTTATTCATTTGATTTAATATTGTGATTTTTAAAATTTTATATTTTACTTATCATTCTGGAAATTTTTATACCGTAAATATTGTAATTTTTACCGGGTAATTTTACTGGTTTTCCTTTTTAAATTTAGTTTAATAATAATATTGTAATGCGCTTTTGAGTATTTATATAGAAAAAGCGCAATATAAGTATTAAATATTATTATTATTATTATTATCACACTGTAAATCTTCGATTGTTATTATTCTTCAGTTTATATGTGCAATTTTTAAACTAGACTTTTCTTGTCATCCCGCTTTTAGTACTGTAGTCTTTATAAATTTTTAATTGATAGTTACTAAATTTAGTGGACGGTAAGTATTTTCTTTGACTGTTGATCAATAAAATTGTTATTATTATTATTATTATTATTATTATTATTATTATTATTATTATTATTATTATTAAAAGACCGAGATCTTGCGAGATCTAGAGGCGGAAATGCTACGAGTGGTCTGCAACGACGTCGAGGTGGAGCCAACTCTCCAAGAGGTCACAGGGGAAGTTCTGCTGGGAGGATCTAACAGAGCTCCTGACGCACGGCTGGATATCCGTGCGCGGGGCTTCTGGGCGAGAGAGCAGTCAGCGTTCTTTGATGTCAGGGTATGCCACCCTAACGCCGACTCCTATAGGAATCTCACCTCGAAGCAAATCTTTAGACGACACAATAACGAGAAGAAGCGTCAGTACTCTGCTAGAGTCTTAGAAATAGAACAGGGAACTTTCACTCCACTCGTTTTCACAACCACTGGTGGTATGTCAGAGGAATGTCTGCGTTACCATAGCCGTCTTGCAGAGCTACTAGCTTCAAAGAAGCAAGAGAGTTATGCGTCCACAGTCTCCTGGATTAGAACTAAAGTGTCTTTTGCGATACTTCGATCAGCGATAACATGCTTGAGAGGCTCGCGCACGAGGAAACGCCGCACTCCTAATATGCAAGACACTGACATAGAAGTGGAAGTATCCACTACACGTAGTTCTTTTAGCTGATTTTTCTCT
>BLFK01001088.1:308637-331137 GCA_014634185.1 Astreopora myriophthalma
ACTAATAAGTATTTGTCAACTAAATTTCGTTTGGCTTGCTCCAAAGCCCACTTGTTTCCGGGAGACCTTCAAATAGACAGAACAGCAGTTATAATAAGTTAAAACAAAATCCGGATGGAAAACAGGGCCGGCTGGCACTCACTTCATTCCATCGCTGGCGTTACATAATTACTGACAGTTACACGATTTTTACCCCATGACTGGACAGAAAAGTAAGCGGACAATCGAGCCCTGGTTCCATCTGAGCTTTGCGTTGATCAACAGTATTTAGAGGTAACTTTCAGGTGGTGTGATGGGTAACTCCATTAGGTCAGTAACGGATCTTAAGCAATTTTGCATATGCATCAGTTTGGCTCGTTACTTTTGCGCATATCGGTATTAGCACTCTTACAGAGATTGCTTTTTTTTCCCCTTCTTCTCCTTCATTTCAGTCTGAAATTAGTTTATCTAAATTGAAGGCAAAAGGCCAATTGTCCATTTGAGGGACTTGCATGCTACCACTGACTGACGTCAAAGTGGTAGACACAGTGGGGTTCCATTACCAGCTGGATTATCCATCAGGGTCTTAAACTTTGCGGTGGCATCACAACCTTTTAGTTTAAGGGATAAGGACAAAAAAAATGACTTATAATTACTGTCTATCATGTAAATAACTTGTCATGTAATAGACTTCAATAAGTTAGAGATACATGTATTCATTGGCAATACAGATGGTAATGACACAGGCACACTAACATTTGGAAGCAGTCAAATCCTGGCCTTGGTTATTACAATCCATTTGTTATTAAATGGCTTACAACTCTCCCGTCCTTTGAAATTTGAAGATCAGTGCATACAACTGTCAGGGGTTCAAGGACACCTTTTCACAAGATAGGTGACTATAGATGACTGCCATGTTAAAGTTAATGCAGCGGGCATCCATTAGATTCATCTTTTAATGCTTGAAAGTACATTATTTGTTAGTAGAAAAAATTGTTATCACGTTTTTTGTCTCTTTTTAAAATCCAATTTTAACAGAATTTCAGTGTACAATAGTTAAAATATGTTACCAAATTGGAAATAAAGTTTATACCTTTACGTGCTAAAATCCAGGCCTTGGTTGTTCAAAATTTTAAGGTGGATAATGCCATACACCACATAAACTGCGGAACAGTGGAAGAGTGCTGGCAAAACCAATTGATTATCCTATCCAGTGGATAGTGATTTATCCAGTTAATAGCAATATTCACCCTTTGGTCAACTGGATGCCGACCTTCAATTGGTAAACCAAACATGTCACAGACTCACCAGCATTGAGGAGTGTGGCCACAGAAAAAAGGGATTTGAAGCCAGAGTTTTTCAGGCTTGCAATCTGGGTTCCCTCTCTGTACACATTCATCAAATGTCTGAAAAAAAAAAATCTTGAGCATTTTTAAATAAGCTAATCAAGGGTGCATTTTTGGGGGACTATAAAATAAAATAAAATTTAAAAACTGTAGTCCGAAAATGGAATGGTTCTTGCAAAGGTGACCTGAGAACACAGAATAGTCTGGACATGACTAAGAGTGACATTTGGTGGCTGCACACGATTTGGGCACCCAAATAATCCCCTCACCCTCCCCCCCCCAAAAAAAAAACACAACAAACCGTATTCTGTTTATTCCTTTCATTCTGCTGTCGAGCACAGAATGAACGGAATAGTATTCCATTCATTCTGAAAACGGAAGAAGTCCCAAAAAAAAATGCATAAACCAACCATTCCATCTAGTCTTATTCCCGAATAGCCCCCCAAAAAATGCTCCCTAACCCTTTAATGGCCAAGAGTGCCACTTATAGTCTTAACTCTGGCTTATGCCAGTTGATTTTACTGATCACTGAGGTACCCCTCTGGCAGGAAAGGGTTAAAACAAATTTGAAAAAAAGACAGAGGCAAAAAGTTGTGCATTAATTTAAACTGTAAAGCTCTGGCCAAATGGAGTAGCAAGTCATCAAAAGTTTCAAATTTGTGAGACATTGCTACACCATTTAACCATGACTTCCAGTCACTTGCAATGGTTTATGATAATTTGCATTCAGTTTGATTGAGCTCAAATTTCCATGCAAATTGGCGCAAGTTTTTTATCCTTTAGCTACCATCGGAACCAGATTTCAGTGAAAACATGTGAGTACTTGTGAGACCACTGCACCTGCAATATCGTTTGATCAGGGCTTATAAGCAGACAGTCATGAGGAAGGCAAATGGTTGCATTGACTAGAGCCTGAGATTAGTAGAATTTACATTCACATGAACCCAGTAACACGAAAATCAGTGAAATAAGTAGGCTGAAATGTTAATCCAACCATCAATTGAGATTTCCCTGCCATGAATTCTATTCTAATCCCTTATTTTATTTATTTCTTTCTTTTATTTTTATTTTCTTTTTTTTATCTAGTTGCTTATACTTTGTTTCTTGCCATTATATTATCTTGAACTAGACTCACTTGTTACCCAATTTTATTGTATCACTATCATTAAGACTTTTCTTTCCCCAATGAAAACTGTATCATGTGGCAAGCAAATACGTGATAGCCAGTGAGGTATATTCGGAACAAAAATTGACCAATATAGGCACTCCTCTTGCCCATGCCATTACTACATGACCAACCAATTATATTTATGCATTTATATTGACGATTGTTGTCGTCTTACCTCTTTGTCTCCTTGTCTGCTTCTTCGAAGATATGGCCTAAATGTATCACCAAACCTTAAGAAATAGTAATATGACACAAGTCTATCTAATGGTTTCCTGACAATGTTGATGTAAAGTGGTTTCTTTCTTATACCAAGTCTTTCAAATTCAACATAGGCAAGATGTCCATGATAAACCGCAGGCAACTTTTCTCTCCATGATGTCATATTGTGCAGGAAGCCTATTTGGTCAGGCAGTGACATCACTTGAGCATTTCGAGAAACATTCAGATGAAGAGCATAGAACTTGTTTTTGCCACAAAGATCATAAATGACACCCATAAAAGATGTGCTTCCTGTCTTGGGAACTCTATTATAGAAAATCACAATGTCATCATCTCCATTTTGACTATTCAATGTTGGTTCATCTCTCCCAAAGGAAGACTGGAAGTAAAAATGAATGAAGTGGTTAGTGTCTTGAAGAACGTACTTATTGTAATTCTTTTGGTCAATGATTGCAATAGATGATCGAGGTTGTTGTCAAGATAACGAAAAAGTGATAGACAGTCTAAGCAACAACTTCAGTACTATTACGAAGAATGGCATGCAATGGGATGACATGTTGCTTTCATGGTAAAAGTCATGATGGTGATGATGATGATGATGATGACAACGCATGATGATGATATTGACAATGATGATGATGATAATGCACCAGGGAATAATGATTAAAGAGGCCTAGTATTTTTTACCATTGATTGTTACCTTGTGCACATTACTGGATAAGTCTCTCAAAGCATCATGTTGCAAATGACTGGAATAGTCTAAAGGCAATGAAAATACATGCATGATTTACTGTACATTAATTACCTAGTAAAAAAGTGCTCATATTATTTCCATATGAAGACGCTAACTTCTGGATTGCTGCCATATTTTTTAAAATCAATCAACTTGAAAATGAGCTCAGTAATTTAGAATTTCACTGTCACATTCAGAAAGAAAAGCACATCGCGGTGCACCATAAGAAAGCCAAAGAAATATAATAATTCACACACCCTATGAAAATCTTAAACGGGGCTGGCCCACGCCAATTTGTTGCAAGCATAAGGGAGGAAATAGATCTTAAAATATGAAAAGATTCTTAATCCCAAGGTGAAATAATGAAATCCTGATAATTGTAGGAAGAACTTAAAAGGACACGATCCGGCAATGATATTTTTAATACAGAGCCAAAAAGAGAAGTCCGTTGTCTAAATAGAATTGAATTTAAGCTCAAATAAATTTAGACAATGCCTTCTCTGTGAAATTAATACCTAAACGCCGGGTCAGAAAAAAATGGGGTATTATGCCCCGTTTTTGCATCAACTAGTGTAGTGAAATGGCCACTTCAATAGCACATGGTGTAGCACACGATGCCCTGTAGCCCCAAGGACAAAGATATCAAAAATAATTGTAACCATGTCGTACTATAAACACGATATTATTAAATTTACCCTGGTTTACCGTGGGCACATACCATGCAAGCTATTGAAATTCCAATTAAGCGAAACGTTTAAAGTAATGAACTTCGTGTTATGCGGAGAAGAAACAGCAAAATAGAAGATAATTAGCATAATATAAGCTTAATTCAGCTTAATTAGAGGCCCTACCGCTTTCACGCTGTTGATGTGTTGGAACATTAGAATGCAGAATTTGGACTTCAAGAATGACCAGTGCAATCAATAAACTCACGATCACACATTTGTTGACGATCATTCTCACAGCAAATGAAGCTAGTCTTGTGTCTACCATTCATTCGCAACTCTTTACAGCTGTTGTTTCGTAAAAGGTAACAATACTTATCGCCCATTTGACAGCATACGCGCAAATAGCACCATTTACCCTTGTTCGACAGCGACCTGGGTCGAGTTTCCAGCCTGACCTCGTTCCCAGGATCTCTCACTTTTCCTCTCTACAAGGGAGAAAAAGTGAAAGAGCGTGGGAACGAGGTTGTTTCCAGGTTCACAGGACTTCACAGTTGGCCAATTTTTTTCAAGTTTCAACCATTTCTATCTTCGTAATCCTTAGATGCAGATGAGAAAAAATGGTTTTAGGCACTTATATGGTTCTTGTTAACGAAACTTAGCATTATGTTTTGGTTTCCGTTGATACGCAACCGTCTTTTAGTTGTTTAGATTACGACTCAAATAGCGTGACACTAGCAACCAGTGGCGGCACCTCTGGACATTTAAGCCTGAACGTTGTTACATGACGATGCATATGCAATCCGAGATGTCGGCCCGGACATCGCTTACACCAGTCCTGACGATTGTCTCCGCGCTATCTATCAGATATCCATCCTCGACAGGCAGTTAGGAAGAGAAACGTCAGCCTTTAAACAATATGTGACAAATCCTCTTGTGTGGCCGGTTCACAGAATCACAGCTCAGTGCCGGAGCTATGCTTTCGTTCATTGATTCATTCATCACGGGAACATTTGAACCCACAAATGACCACAAATTACCACCCATTGGTTGTCTATTGTCTCCTCACTTGATGGTTTGACGGCAGAAACACGTACCTTTCAGCTGTAACCCTTGAACGGAAAATTCTTGAAAGCCTTAAAAATTACGGAGAGATCTTGATTCCCACGAAAGGAAGAAACATTAAGTAATACGATTCAATTTTGTTTTTCTCGGGGTTTGTTATTGGTGTGATTATTGCTTCAGTATTACCACAAGCAGCTTAAAATATCTCAAGAAAGGCCAGGGCTTAAGTCCATGCACTCAAATTATTAGGAAAAGGATTAAGCGGAATTAGGCGCTGTAAAACGATGACTTCAGGTTCGGTCTTCGAAAAATAAACGACAACGTTTTAATTACGTTCTTCAGCATTTCGAGCACATTTCCCTTTTTTTTGCTTTCCCAAGATTCCAGGCCAGTGTGAAACAAAATAGGCCCGCAAGCGTGCATATTTTCCCAACACAAATTGTTTTACTGTTGTATCCATCGACAGCACAACCCTGCGGGGTCTTCAGTAATCCAGACAATTGCGTTTTCCGTATAAGTTTTCGCTGGGTAATAAAGGGCCATCCACTGCTGTGCAATAAAATACTCCGCAAACACGCTTTTGGGTAAATATAGGTACCAGTGCTGTGTCGAAAACTGAACAACTCGGTCTGTGTAAAATTTACTCAACTTATCGGAAAGCTAAAAATAACCTAAGACGAATCACCCGTGAAATAGGGCGTGTATGGCCGATGTACTCTCTAATCTCCTTTATTTTCTCTTGGGCTCACACATCAACAAGCCGGACAAACATAGTTTGGTGAATGAACGTAACTAGAAAAGTTACAATTCACGACCCAATGTTTCCACACGCCTGGTTAGTGCCTTCATCAAGGGTGATCTAAAGTTCCAACAAGAGTCCTTTTATATGCTCACTACTAATTAACGACCTTTTCTTTTGATAAGGTGTAAATAGGTGTCAGGTAAGAGGCCTCTATCATCACGGTTGAAACGAGCATGGGTGGAGTTAATGTGCCACGCTTCCAAACAAAGGCGTTGATGGTACTAATTTTATAGACTACGAGCAGTCCCTCTTTCGCTGGTTTAGTCCTTCGAGCGCGATGCCAAAACAACAACAACAACAACAACAACAAAAACAGGCGCGCTGAAAAATGGCCGTGCGCGCTCCTCCCCGCGCGCAGATTTGGCACGGCTATTTTTTAGCGCGCCTGTTTATATTTTCGCATGGCACTCGAAGGACTAAAGCGGCGAAGGAGGGATTACTCGTTGTCTACTAATTTTATAATTATAGTTACGTACTTTTCGTGGCAAATAGGGTGGCGGGAGTCGATCAAATGCGAGATATTTGTTAGTGTATGTGGGTTTACGGTAAACATTTGTCTCTAAATTTTTCCGGTCCGTCCTGTGGACATTTAAGACGAGAAAAGACAGGCGTCTGTCACTTTCTCGTTCATTGGTGAATTTGATAGATGGCTCAACTGAATTTAAATGTGACGGGAGGTGTTCCGCTTCATTTCCGGATACCGCCCAAATGGCATCGTAACGTCTACGTATCGTTTCCAAAACAAAGGTTGGACTGGAGAAGAAGCCAGAAGAAGCTTTTTTCCACATCTTCCATTACCATGTTGGCAATGACAGAGGAAACGAGAGAACCCATAGCCGTGCCAAAAACTTGATCACAGAAATACTTTCAAAAACTGCCAAACAAATGACAAGTGATTCATTTTTTAAATCCAAAAATAGCTTCCTAGTGAATATTTTGTGCCTGTAGGTCGAACAAACTTCATGTTTTAGTTGTTGTTGTTTCTTTTTTCCTACAAAATCTTTCCTACAAAATTCCGTCTCCCCTCAATTTTGCCAACTCTCCCATTCGGAAGAGAGAAATGTGTTTTCCTGAAAGTGCTAAAAAGTTACTGACTCAATAGGCTTATCGTATTCTCCTTTCGCTATAGATTTTTACAGTAGTTAACGATTATCAAGTGACTTTCCATTTGAATTTTATCAGGAAAGAGGCCTAATATTCAGCATTCAAAGTCAGTATATTCAGACAACTGTTGAATTTAGGTTTAAGGGCAAAACGCTGACAGATATACTCACGCTAATTTAATCACTGCGCTCTTTTTAGAAACTGAGACTTAAGCGACGTTTTACAGGTATTCCCAAATCGGCACAATATATAACGGCTCGGAAAATAGTACTGTGATATTCCTGCGAAATACTACTTTAAAGGGTTATATGCCCTCGCTCAAGTTAGCCATTCAAGTGGCTATATTTGTCGTCATGCCAGGGAACAGATGCATCATAGTTTTTTTTTTTCTCCTTCTTCCTTTTTTGTTTTTTTGTTTTTTGTTTTTTTTTTTGTTTTGTTTTGTTTTTTTTTGTCGTTGTCATCGTTTTTCGGAGTTTTAGTCTCGGAATACGTTGCCAAAACAAGCCCTGAGCTGTAGTTAGTAGGACTGAATGGGCGCAAAAATAAGTAAGAACAACTTGAGCCATTCTTTTGGTGTTTTAAAGGAATTATCTATTTGAAAAAACTCTTGACGTCTTCAGTAGCAGGCATCGCAGCTGATATCGGGTAGAAGGCAAGGTAACCTTTTGTAAGCGGACCGACAAAAGCTTGGCTTGTTTCAATAAAGCCAGCACACGACTTCTATTACTTTCGCCGCAAGAGAAGTTCACGATTTTCACTCAAGAGGTAGCGACAATTTGGAAAGACAAAAGAAAATAATCGCTGAAGTAGGAAGGAAGCAACTTTTAATCATCATATCAAGAGAATTTGAAATCTCTTGAAAATATCCAATTTTGTGTTATGTCTCTCTCTCAGCTAAATTGGTTTGACTGGGTAATCAGCACCGTCCTATTCTTCTACGGTCCGCACTGTTTATTGGAAGTTCTATAAAAGGTCAATAGCAGTGAAATTAAGTATTTAAAACTAATAAGAAAAGGTCATGAAAACTTTTGATGATATAAAAAACCGTGTCTTATTTCTTTGGTTTCCTCCTTCTGGTCTATAATCAATTTAACACCTCAGTGGGTAAAGATTATTTTTTTTCCTTCACCTGCGTAATTCCCACATTGCCAAATACAATGGCGACGCCATCCGCAATAATTTATCAACCCTAATGTGCCGTGTTTGTCGGTTTTTGACCGCATATTAAATGATTATAGCCAATCACTCGGTATTTCCTACATCGCTGCTTAGAAGATTTCCCAGTTTATTTGTTGAAGAAAATTGTCTTTTGTCATGATAACCAGAGGAGCCTTAAACCCTTCGACGGTTGGTCAATGAAAAAGCTGATCAATGGGTATAATTTATAAGACAGTAAACATTATTTTGACAGATGCTAAATGATAAAACAGGCCGGTGGACTGACACATTGCTTATCGACGGCATATTTGCATTGAGTTCGGTTTGAGGAGTGAATTGAAGTTCTTGCAATATTTTTCTGAATGCAGCAAGCCTTCTGCTAGCCCAATGATCTTCCAGTGAGGTTCACTTGATTTAGTTGGCAGATCCCTCGGGAAAAAAGCGATACGGGAACATAGACGCTTTTGCTTAACTGATAACGGCAGTACCGACCAAAAAGCGTGCAATCTCTAATCTTGGTTATGCGTCAGTAGGAAACGATTAATTATTGGGTAGCTATTGGATAAAAGCATGTCTCCAGGAGATATAAAATAAGCATAAAGAGACTCCTGCTATACAACACGTAGTGAACAGACAAGGCCAGGGCAACTTGAAATCCCCGCGATGGGAACAACTCTTACAAGCTTCATAATTTGTGCTTTGTCTATTTCTTCCCGTTTGGCCTATCACCAACCAGTTTTTACAAATTCAAGTGAAGTGAGCGTATCTGCAGCAAACGATTCTTCAGCATGGCTACCAAACGCGACGGCCACACCACAAAAGGCAGCAACTCCGCAAACACCAAATTTGACCCTTGTTTGCAATAAGAAATTGTCCTGTCGCAACAGATGCAATAACGAACGTACAGAATGGGATGAACTCTCAGATGATCCATTACATTGCCACTGTGATCAGTCCTGCCTAAAGTACTACGATTGTTGCGCGGACTTCGCTCAATTTTGCCATCCGGGCAGTCCGGTTAATCAAGAAAACGAAAACATGGATTATACATGCACCAAATTATCCAACGAGCCTGGTCAAAAGGATGGCGTTTTTGTGATCTCAACTTGTGCGGAAGGTTGGATAGACGAAGACGTGCGCACCAAGTGCTTAACGGCATCAAAAAGTGAAAGTCGAGTTTTTACCTCTGCGAACATCGAAGAGGACATTCCAGTAAGTCTTATTTCGGATCGACAACCCGGAACAAGTTATAGAAACATTTATTGCGGTCTTTGTAATAATGTACTCTCTACCATTTTTCTATTATTTTGGAGGTTAGAATTTCGATGCAACATCCAGCCAGCCTCAGATTACAATGCCACACAAGTACTCGACTTTATGCTGAAGTATTGTCCAAACAGAATTGTGAAACCGCCTCAGGATTTTAAAGTTCGTACCTGTGTGCCAGTGGTATCCACTTGCTCTGTCACCCAGCAAACTGAGATTAAGAACAGGTGCTTGAACACAACAAGTGGACTCGTCTATTCCGAAGAAACAAGGGAGAACTACAAAAACTACTATTGTATGCTTTGCAATGGATTGTCCACGAACGATGCCAAATGTGGACCTCAGGGCAAAGAAGACATTTTCAATCCCAAATCGTTTGAAATCGTTATGGCATTCAGTTCTGCTCCAGGAAACCAAGACCCAAAACTAATTTCAGTCACCTCAGTGTGTGCAACTGGTCACGTTTACGACCCTCATCTGGAAACTTGCAGACTAGGCTACATTCCTAGCCCTTCATCTGCCATTCGTGACAAATATCGTGTGAAACTTTGGATGTCCCCAGTGGATGACCAGATTACGTCCGTATCTTCAGACGAGTTTCGGGATGCTCTTTGTACACTTTTTTCCCTGGATCCGTCGCAAACAGATACAATATCAATTGGAAAAGAAGATTCATCCGTGGCTGTGGCTTTCAATCTGTATGCTGGTACTTCTTCCAGAACTGATGACAAGCTGATGGCACCAGAAGAAACCCTCGACGCGACTTCTCTTCTCAGTTTCAATCACTCCTTCAATATCACCATCGCCGGCAAAAGATGGATTGTCCTTCGTGTCACTCAAAGACAACTAAGCTGTGTCCAATCGGAGGAATTCTTTCCTGGAGAATTTGATTTAGGCCTAACAGGTTTAGCGTACATAAAGAAAACTGGGGAAAGGCTTCCTCCGAAGCGGTACTTTCTCGTCAAGAATATCAGCACTGGCGAAAATTCATTGCTCGTATGTAGTTCCAAATTTACGGTCATGTGCCCATTCGTTTTGCTACCAATTAGCAGCTCTGAATACGAGATATTTTCCAACAAAAGTTTACGACACACTACTACAGGAAGATTATACACAACTGGAGAATACGACCTAGATAATGAAACGGCCTTGATATGTACTAACTATACAGAGGTAAATTACACTAACTCATCTGTCCCAGTTCCCGACCCCAACATAACTGAGGTGAGAGAATCTGAGAGCGTCTTCTTATGGTATTTTACAATCATTGGATTTTCTGTGTCAATTTTAACTCTGATTCTGACTTTGGCAGTACACTTCACCTTCAGTGAGCTCCGATCGCCTCTTCCGGGAAAAAATCTCATGAGCTTGTGTGTGGCCCTTTTCCTCGCCCAATTTATGTGGCTGTTCGGCACCGGGGACACCCATGAGCCTGTCTTTTGCACAGTGGTTGCGGCTGTACTTCATTACCTTTTCCTCGTGTCCTTTGCTTGCACTTCCGTTATAGCATTCGACACCAGCCGAACCTTCTCCAGTCAGATTTCCAAAGCTCCCGGTGGCTTTGTTGGGCGCGGGAACCTTCGATTCCTGACGTACACTTGCATGGCATGGGGTAGTCCAATGCTGTTTGTGAGTACCTGTTTCCTCCTTGATCACTTTCAAGTGGTGGAGATTGGATATGGCAACGAAGAGGCCTGCTGGTTGGTGAACGGTAATGCCAAGATCGTAACCTTCGCCACCCCAGTAGCATGCGTGCTTTTGTACAACGTGGCAGCGTTTTCCCAAACCATTCGGGCCATCAGCACTGCTAGAAAGCAGACCAGTAGAGTGAAGTCCACCCGTTCAGACCGAGGATTCGTCTTCAAGGTATACATCCGCCTTGTTACTCTCATGGGTTTTACCTGGTTTTTCGGTTTCACCGCTGAGCTCATTCACAGGACGCTGATCTACCCCTTCGTAGTTCTGACAACTCTTCAAGGAGTGTATATCTTTGTTGCCTTCGTCTGCAAGAAACGAATATTCAAGCTCATGAAAGATTTACTTCCAAGGTCCAGGAAGGATGCTCTCGCGTCCACGCAGCACACTGCTAGTACAGTCTTCAAAGGCTTACAACCATACCAATCTAAATCGGAAACGGAGGACACGCATATGTAGTAGTAAAGTCCTTGAATGGAATACACTGAAGGCAAAGAAACGTGCCAGTTGTATGCCATGTTCTGCATAGGATTCTTCTTGTCTCGCGGACAAAGCCTTTCATTGCAGATTACAGTCTGTGAATCGTTACTGTACAAAAGAAAAACAGACCCTGGGTCTCAAAAGAGCGCAGCTGTGATATATTAACACGTTTTAGTGTGTTGTATTTTTAAATGCATCATATTTCCGGAGGGTGTAATTTGCAGGTTGCAGGTTGCAGGTCGCAAGTCGCAGGTTGCAGGTTGCAGATTTATACATTAGGGTTTACCTAAAACCTGCAATCCGGAATCGGGAATCCGGAATAACACTGGAATTAGGCCTAAGAACTTTTGTTTAGGCCTAATTAGGCCTATCCAGTGTTATTCCGGATTCCGGATTCTGGATTCCGGTTTCCGGAATCACCAATAACACTGAAATTAGGCCTAAACAAAAGTTTTTAGGCCTAATTCCAGTGTTATTCCGGATTCCTGGTTTTAGGTAAACCCTAATGTATAAACCTGCAACCTGCAACCTGCAACCTGCAACCTGCAACCTGCAAATTACACCCTCCGTCATATTTCTCCATAATAAGAACAAATCGCATGTCATTTGGTAGGTCAAATCAGTGATTTCCTTAAGTAGTTCAAAGTTCCTCGATAGATAAAAAGCTTTCCTGGCAGTGGAAGAAATTGTACGTAAACATATTAATCTGTACAAAACAGTGATATTTCACAACGGTCCATTTGTCAAGAAACTGCCTTTTAAGCCGCATTTCTGGAGAACAGCAGATGTCTTTACTTACTGAACGTCATAAATTATAAATGGTAACTAAAGTGTCACCAGCTCCGGCAATTTGTTTGCTTGTTTGTTTGTTTTTGGGGGGGAGGTGTGGTTGGTCGTTTTTTTTCTGTTTTATTAGAGTGCACCTAAACGCAAAAATGTTTCATTTTTCGTTGTTAAGATAATTCTATAGCAAACATATTTTACCATTTTCACCTCGAAATTTCGCTTTTTATGTGTTGCACTAACTATGTAAAGTTCGCAAAACTAGCAGTCATATGTACCCACGACCGTGCCATGAGAGGCATGGGTCTAGTCCTGATTTTACGTCCCAAACTGCTTTGCATTCAAATTTTCGAAGAACTTTTGCATTGCGAAACAGCTTCTGACGTAAAATCGAGAATAGACCCATGCCTCTCACAGCTTGGTCGTGGATCCAAATGATTGCTAGTTTTGTGAACTTTACGTATCTTGTGTGCACGTAAAAAAGCAAAATTTTGAGGTACAAATGGCAAAAATATGCTTGTTTTAGGTGGAGAGATCTATATTAAAAGCGAAAAATATTTGACTTTAGGTGCACTTTAAGTAGTAGGGTAACTAGAGACTGAAACTCACATTGAACAAGGCTTAGTTTAACGCGGAACATCGGCGTTAAGGGATTTTGGAGGAGGAGGAGGATTTTGGCGGTGGGGGGGGGGGGCGGCAGCCCTCTCCTCGGTCGTTCTTTTCCCCTTTTCTTTTTCTTCGAACAAAGTGCTCATAATTCGGGTAACAACAATTGAGAGTAAGTCGAAAAAAAACAAAACAAAACAAAAACAAAGACGGACAGAAAACAAACGGTTTTTATCGTATTGTTTTATTGCCACTTCCGCCTCTTTTACTTCCGCTTTATTTCTGAGAAACCACGCACAGCTGTGCAGGGTTGTATTATTGTTGGGCAAAGCTGCAAAATCATGCAGTAAAATTGACGAAACCGAGAATCCATTTCCAGGTTATCTGCTATTGGCTGTATCAGTCGCTTGTGGGATAATAAGCAATACAGCTAGGGAAAACGTTTCTCCTTGGACGGTACTTCCGCCCAAAATCCTCCTTGGTTTCTGAGAATCCAAGGGAAGTGATTTAAGTATTCCAAGAATTACTCAAATTGCTTGTATAAATGCCGTGATTCGTCGAATCGTTGTATTTGTTCTGTGGAAATCAACTTGCTGAATGTACGGTGGCTTATAAGGGACACATCGATTTTTTCATCGCGACTTAATAACTTGCGATCGCAACTTACTAACTTGCGATCGCAACTTACTAACTTGCGATCGCGACTTACTAACTTGCGATCGCGACTTAATAACTTGCGATCGCAACTTAATAACTTGCGAACTTGCCGAGTTCATATGTTTGGTTACATGGTATGTGTGGTATGGACATGAGTGTTGACTCTTGATCAGTGGAAAAAGATGGTTGGTAACTGCATCTGTGGGCGTTTCTTTCTGACCACTGTGTTCGTTTTACTGAAAGTTTCTGATGGCTGGGCTCTTCCAGATTATCTGCCGATCGTAAGAAACATAGATGGCAACCATGAACGAAATCATTTGATCGAACAGTATTTTCGCCTCGGTTTTAACTACCCCGAGATTATGTCTTTTCTGCTGTTATGTCACGGCGTTCGCTTAAGTCTACGTCAGCTAAAAAGGATTCTTAGATCTCGAGGGCTTAGACGAAGAAGGAATCAGTCTACAATTGAAAGGGTAGTAAATGCAGTAGACCAAGAGTTGCAGAGTAGTGGAAGTTGCATTGGCTATCGACAAATGCACCAGCGTCTACTAAATGACCACGGGATTGTGATTGATCGAGACACAGTTCGACGAATAGTGAAGAAACTAGATCCTGATGGCGTCGAGTTACGATCGAGGAAACTATTTAGAAGGAGGAGGTACGTGGTAGCAGGGCCTAACTTCATATGGCATATCGATGGCTATGACAAGCTAAAGCCCTATGGGTTTTGCATTCACGGTGCTATTGACGGCTACAGTCGTCGCATCTTGTGGCTGGAGGTAGGCCCCTCAAACAATGACCCAATGGTAACGGTACAATACTACCTCGATTGCGTGCGGCAGTTAGGTGGCTGTCCTCGGGTAGTACGAGGTGACTGTGGGACTGAAAACATACACATCGCTGCGGTCCAGCGATTTCTTAGACGAAACTGTCAAGACAACTTAGCTGGAGAAAAGAGCTTTTTGTATGGCAAATCTGTAGCCAACCAAAGGATTGAAGCTTGGTGGGCCTTCCTCAGGAAAAGTAACACTCACTGGTGGATGAATTTTTCCAAAGATTTAACAGCCTCAGGGCAGTATGACAATAGCAATGTCATCCACGTTGAGTGCTTAAGGTTTTGCTTCACGAGCTTAATTCAAGAGGAGTTGCATAGAGTGGCACAACACTGGAATTTGCATAGAATAAGGCCATCGAATGGAGAGACGCCTGCCGGGAGACCCGACGTTTTGTTTTTCCTCCCAGAAGAATCGAACACTACCCATTACAAGATTGCCGCTGATGAAAGTGATTTAGATGTTGCAGAAAATCTCTGTGGTACCCGACAACATCCTCTTGGTTGTTCTTCTTTGTTTGAAAGTTTAGCAGAACTCATTATGGAAGAAAACAACTTACAACTGCCAAGAAACACAGATGAAGCTCTGTCCTTATATCTGGAACTACTTCACCATATTCATAACTTGTAAAACTTGTTTTGTTTTGATGCACACATCACGAAAGAATGTTCCGGTAGAAAGGTTAGTCAGTTAAGTTCGACAGAAACTACGAATAGGTTCCATTTCATCCGAAATGAAGGATGTTTTCAATCACTGCCAAATTAAGTCTTGAATTAAGTGCCACGGGTGTCGTTTTTCTCAGGTTTACCATTTTCTGTACGATATATAGAGGATATTACATGGCCGCTCGTTTGCGAAGCGAACCAGTGGGAGGTACTGTCAACACAAGAAAATAAAATTCGTATCCACAAGCGGACATGTGATGTTCCGTTTACTATATAAATCTCGATGGAATACGAAGAGTAAGATTTATGACGATTGGCTGCTTTGACGGTAACTATCGCAACATCAATATCTCTAAACGTGAAAGACAAATGATATGTAACCTAAGGGTGGTGAAAGATCAGAAACGGTAGAAATTCTGGTATTCCATCGAGATCTATATCATAATAATAAGGTATGCAGTAATACCGGGCTAAGCTAAGTGAGTTGAAAGCTTTGCTAACATTTCTTCAAGGTTTTAAGGGCAAGGTTCGGTTTAATTTTATGAAAATTCCCTTTCAGCATTGACCGTCGTTGGTCAATGTTGGCATAAGAACAGTACTTCTTTCTCTTAATCTTCCTCAATTAGTATTTCCTTCAAGTGTTCATTTCTTTATTGTGCTTGGAAAACAAAGTCTATATATGACGTGAAATCATGCTGACTGAATTAAGCATAAGCTAGCGGATCAAAAAGCTACATAAACAATCACAACTGGTATTTTAATTACTGTGAACAATTATAAATTTTTATGGTCAAAAAGAAGGAAATGAAGTCAGTCTCACACAAAATTATGCAAACACAAGACTGAGGGAGTTTCGGAGAATTGTAAAGATTATCTGAACTTTAATGGCCTTCTTATTCTCCAACCATTTTCTCAGCAACATAAGTCATTCAATGCTTTGTGACATCACACCTGGGTGCTGATGCCACATAACCTTGGCTAAAACGGCAACGCAACTATACTCACAGAACTTGTCATTGTCAGATTCGCGCTTGGTCAATAGCTACCAGCCATTACCCTTGCTGAAGGGAATGTTAGACAAAATAGACATTACCTCTATCCGAGGACCCTTTTCCACTATAGGGACTAGTACACAAACTGTAATTTTCACCATCCCTCCAACAAGTGCCACATGGGCTACAAACGTACTTTTCATAACTCAAACACTGGTTGAAAACGTATCTGTGAAAACTTATCACTCCACAAAACATTATCGCTTAGTTACCAAGGAGTAACAGACGAGCACTGAAAGATCTTCCAGTGAAAATTTAAAATAAGAATCTGATGCCACTACTCAAACAATGTTGAATCCCCATGCTCCTCTTTCCCGCAGCAAGCTTGTGAGCTCTTCAGCTAGTTCGCTGTAACTACGGTAGGTTCTTGGCAACTCTAACAACGGGCCACAAGTGTGGGCAATTGGTCGCCGCAAATAGCCATCCATTGAGGTAAATGAAACTTCCAGGCGTTCAGGCAGTATATCGCTTCCCGTTGTAAATTTCAGGAAAGTACCCAGAGCAGAAGCATCCAGAGATATTATAAACTTTTTGAGGTAGTCTAGGCACTGACTCTCGGCTTCATTTTCTGGTTGACTCTGTCGAACTCTGACAACTTTCTTTGCTGACGGCATCTTAGCCGAAAAAAAGTCGTCCAGACCAGTTGGGCTGCTGAACTCCGGGTACTGTTTGAGTTCTGCCAACACTGGAGCCCAACATTGAGCTACGTATCTTGGCTTCTGTATCAGTTCCTGATGCGCTAATTCTGACAGGATACTGTTAATGTTCTCTTTGGTTGGCATCGTAAAGGTCTTGTAGTTTCCCAGGAACTCGAGAACATCATCATCGTCAGACTCACAATTGCCCCTTCTGATGCTGTCAAAGGTTTCACGTTCCTCGCTGGTGATGTAGAAACGAAAGGAGGATATCAGGAACTCATTATCAATGTGCTCTTCCCCAAACAGGCAGGAAGCCAGAAATGCCTTGGAAACACCGATGGGGAGGTAATTGACTTCCTTGAAGCCAAAGACTAATACTCTTCCGATCGCCGTCCATTCGCTTTTTTGAAAATCGTGACGAATACACGTTACCTTTTCTCTGTCACCGACCATTGTAGCCGCAAACAACTGTTGCCAAAACGTGGCAATAACATCCCTTGTTACGCCTGACCCTACACCTTCTTCTAGCTTTCCTCTTTCATCGATAATTCTGAAAGAAGAAATGCGGCTCAACGAATGTTCGTTCTTAAATAATGCCATCACATCATCTTTCAATCGTGAGCGGTGAACACAGCACACACCATCCACCTCTGCGAGAAAATAAGATATGACAAACGTAAGCGATCATCTTATCCGAATGCGCATTTTCACTGAGACACTGATCCTGCAAAATTTGTAAATTAACGAGCACGTGAAGTTTTGTATGTGTCGCAGGGCATTCAGACAATTACCAAAACGGGAAATGGAGAATGGAGAAATGGAGAATAGAGAAATGGAGAATAGAGAGATGGAGAAATGGAATTGGGAGTTAGGGAATGGGAAATTGAAAAACCATTTCTGGAATGTTTATCGGTCAGCTTACACTGAACATGCGGATGACTGGGGGTATGGTGTAGACATGTACCGGTAAACCCAATGTAAACCCAGTCTTACGGTGTAGACAGGTACACCCAGTCATACACACGTTGGCAAAGCATTTGATTGCGAAAATAATATCTCTTTACCTTCTGGCTCACTTGCAGGTTGCTGCTGCACTGTAGATCTGTAATTATAAAATAAAACACCGTTAACAAGGATCCAAACCTTGGGGTCTCTTACTACTGAGATTCTTCAGTTTTCTTTTAGTGAACAGCATGCTCATGTCAGCTTCACTGGTTCATAGCTGCGATTGGCTTATAGGCAACAAACAAATAATATAGTACATTAAGTAGGAGTGCAAAATTCATTATCTGTAAAGCAAAGAGACCAAGTTCTTTGGATACCTTTCTTCATCCAGTTCCATAATTTGCTGGGGCAAAGTTTCAGTAACTGGATCAATGGCCAGCAGTGAGGGCTTCTCACAATCACGGTCATCAGTGGCGATTTCATTATGACAAGTACCAGTACCAAAACCTATGAAACTGATCTCTGGGGAGCTTATGCCCATGAGGAGTGGTTCCTCTAAGGCCCTCATGTACATGACCACACCTTCATAGCCAAAGACGCCCTCATCTGGTGATATAGTAGTTGCAGGGTGGACTTGTAAACTGAAATGTTCTGGGTGTAAATCTAACGAGCCCACCCAATCGTAGACAGCCACCATCTTTTCTGTTGGTGAAAAGAACCGTGTCACTCTGCCCTGAAAAGGATGTTGCGCCACCATTAGCACACGTGAACAGCCACTTTCTGGTTCATCGGGAACTCTGGCAGCCTTTGCAGACCGCATTCCCTCCAATTTGGCGACTTCTGCGATTTCTCCCTCTAAAGCTGCTTGCTTTTTTCTATCCGTCTCAAGGGACTTTTGGTACTCTTCATCCTGTTCCATTTTGAGTTTCCTCCACAACTTTCTTTCATTCTCAAGTTGGGCATGTAATTGTTGACGCCACCTCTTTCCTTTGTTTTGAGGAGTTGTGGATGACTGAGTATTGCGTGTTGGAGGTCCAAACACACTGGTCATGAGCACTTCATCATCAGAATCTTCACAGAGCTGGCATGTAAGATATAGCTGCACTCTAGTCAACTTGTAACTTTCAAAATATCCTTGAATGGTGAAGGGCTTTTCATGCCCATCACTATCTCTGACTTTATTGACAGTTTCTCCTTTAAAATTTGCCAGATCAAAAGTAAAATCACAAGCTTTTCCCATGGGAGAAACACCGTCTGCAAAAAATACATCTTTACCCATCTCAATCAACTCTTCTTTTGTCGCACTGACTGGCACATCTAAAGTGCGGCTTCCACCTCCTTTAGCATACCGTACTGTGACAAACTTCTTCTTACTCTGGTTGAATTGCATCAGTCCCATTGCAATTCTTCTGGTTTTGGGAGCTCTGATCGTTGTTGAATTCATCTCTTCAGATGAACTTGTACTTGGACTGGTGCTCAGACTTGTAGACTTTCTCCTTTGCTTACATTGTTTCTCTTTCATTATTTCTTCAACCAATCTGCGCTTTTTGTTTTCTCTTTCCATACTGTCCTTGGACTTGGCTTTTTGAGAACACATCGCTTTTAAAGCGTATATGTCTCCCTTTCTCGACAAACCCATCTCTTCCAATATATTCTCTGGGGCACATTCAATTGCAGAACAGTCCATCTAAAGAATTAAGTAACAACACCTTAATCAGAATACTGTTATTGAGCTTTTATGGTACACATTGTAAAACTATTTACCACCTAGCCAGTGGCCCCTTACATGGCTATGGTAATGGGATGTACTTTTTTCAATGCCAGGTTCTCTTTTATCAGTTCCCAGGTGTCCCAGTTCTCAATCCCTTGGCTATAAAGGGTGTTCAACTGCTGCAAGCTCTAAGGTTCTAATGCCAAAATTTGAGAAGATAACAAGATGTATGAAGTTATTCATATTATCCAGGCAGTTAACTGCTCCACACTAGAACAAGATGTGAAGAGATAATAGTTTAAATATTATGAACATTAGGGTCTTTTAAACAGACTAGATAAATGTTTAAGAAATTTAACAGTTTGCTTGGAAGACTGAATTGAAAATTCTTAAATAAAAATTAATGGTGGCTGGTGTTGTGATTTTTGTTGCTGCTTTTTGTTCGAAGAGGACCTGGCGCCCATAGCTCAACAGCCAGATAACTTTATCCACTGGATAAATCATTATCCATTGTATCAAATAAACTCTGATTTAAACATTGGCCAAGGTTTCCTAAATCTCCATACTTAACTACATATTATAATGAGTGTATATTCACAGTTCCATGTGGTAATTTGAAAACCTTTTCACGTATTGGAACGCTGGATAGTAACTATCCAGGCCCATAGGTGGGTTTTTGACCAAGTAGTTTCATCTCGTCTTGAAGAAAACTGGTCAGGTACAGTTCAAAGTTGAAAAATTTACTTTTTTGCTCTGTCCCATGCATTATTTTTACAGAACCCCTTGGCTCGCTATCCATTGGATAGAGTTATCTGGTCTTTACATGACTGTGGCCTGTTTCTTTTCTACTGGATTGCTGAGGACTGGGAGAATTGCTGAGAATTATCCCACCACAAACACCTGGCTGTGGGGCAGGTGGGGGGTGCTTCTTTACACTGTTAGAATAGAAAATCTGAAACCTCATACTGTACTGACTTTCGACAGCAAGATTACAGTAATATTTTCATTGCATGTATTATGGATGAGTTGCTTATCAGGTTTGCATGTGTACTCCAACATCATGCTTTAGTATCATGGGATGCTCTGCTCAACACCAAAATCGTATGAAAGACTATATACTTACTCTCTCTACTTTAAACTTCTCTATAACATCTTCCTCAACATTTCTTCTTCTCAGCAAACTCAGGACCTACAAAAAGAATAGCTTTGTCAATTATGTGAACATTTTGATATGCATTATTCAAGGCAATTGAACAATGTTAAATGTGGCGGCATTGTACTACATCTGCTGATATTTAATTTAAGCTTGGTTAAATCTGATATACCCACGTGATTTTAGGGTAGGTTATAGTTCGCCCGAAAAACGTATTTGAGTTAGTTGGTGTTGGTCCTGTTATCGGACGGATCAGAAGTTTTTCAGTGGAGTAAGTTGTAAGAACGCTGAAGGTTTGGGAAAGATTGGCAAAGCGGGACTGTTATGTAAGTCAATTTTATTCTTCCTTTAATTACAGTATGTTTAGGTTTAAGGTTCGCATTGTTTTCTTGCTAGTTTCTGTGTAGCGGCTGGGTTGCCTGTGTGTTGTTTTTTCCGCGCCTTTTCAGTCATTTGACTCGCTTGCTCTTTTGTTTTGAAATTACCTGACGATTCACTAGAAGTTATGACTTCGATAGCTTTTGTTGGCCTCTTTTAGCCGAATTTGTTTGGCTTATGTTTTGTTTAGGCCAGGGCGATTTATTGTACGGCCAGTCAGCATCAGTCAACTTCAGTGGATTAGATAAATTGGTCCTTATATTCTGTATCGTACCTTCGCTCGTTTTAGACCGCAACTTGTTAAGTACTCAAACACGTGGCACAGCCTTTTGTAAATGACATTGAGATTTTGTTGATATCAATAATTTTGCATCACTAGTTCATACTATTTTGTTTTGATTATTGATTAGCATTTTCATGGTATAATTAATCTGATTTACGAATTTTGTTTGCTAGTTTTTGATTGAGTGTACTATTTTGCTATGGAATGATCGGAATGTGATCATACTTGTAAATAGGTTTTAGCTTAGTTCTTTATTATCATGATTTCAGTTTACGATATGATCTTGGATTGTGGCTTATAATAAATCGTCAAGTTCATTCAAGTGACTGTCTGTAAAGTACACCCCCATAATTCATAGCTTGTCGAAACTCAAGCGAAGTTGGTTGTTGAAGCTCTGGTTATCGACCGTTAGATTAAAGCTTAGTGGGTAAAGACTACAGAGAAATACAAATTTTCCTCTCTAAAAAACCAACCAAAACAGGACCATCAAGCTCTCTGTGTGGTTTACATCATCATCATCATCATCATCATCATCATACAATGCATCATTATCATCATACAATGCATCATCATCATCATACAATGCATCATCATCATCATACGATGCATCATCATCATACAATGCATCATCATCATCATACAATGCATCATCGTCATCATACAATGCATCATTGCAATATTATGCAGTATTCAAGGGGGCTTTAAAGGGCTTTATGGGTTAACATATTAAGTAAACCTAAAACTAAAACTAAAAACATACATGTGAGTTTTATAGGTATGAGACAACTACATAATTTCTTGGACACAAAAAGCCTCATATTCATATTTGCACAGAATGTCAAGAATACCGAGGGATCGAGAATGGCCACAGGTAATCCGAAATGTTGATTCTTCGTTCAGTCAACTGGGTAACATTCTTCTTGAACTTGTTCAAGGCAAAGCTTTACATACATACATACATACATAGCTTTATTTGTTAACGCAGGTTGGTAAAAGTCAGCCAATGGCTGATGTGGACCTGCCTATCTAATTACAACATTAAATATACAAAGTATAGAATACAAATAAAGCTTGTCCACAAATAATTACATAAAAGACTGAGTATGTCTATTG
>BLFK01001088.1:338637-343637 GCA_014634185.1 Astreopora myriophthalma
CGCAAGGCTTAGATGATGTTTACAGTCCAACACTCTTAAGTGTCACTGTGTTTTTTAAAATCACTTTTTGCATATTCTGCAGATCTCTTTTCTTTTTTTTTTTTTTAACAAATCCACTTGCCAGAAAAACACAAGGCCCAAAAGCGCTTTCGAATCAGTCCACGAGGAAATGAGCCTCAAAATCGGCTAAGACAAAATAAGAATACGGGTAACAAAATGGAAACCGTAAATTGTTATTTCTTGGGCTGGTTAGTATAGGTAATCAAATGATTTCGAGTGCAATTTGGAATAAATAAGCACAAGAAAATTTTTCAAAGACTACAAAAAATTGCACGAGCCCGTACGGCGAGTGCAATTTGTAGTTTTAAAAAATTTACGAGTGCTTATTTATTCCAAATTGTACGGGAAAAATCATTTGATTACTTGCTAATAATATACATGCAAAAATTCAATTTGAAGTCTCTGCAGTCAATTTCAACTTTTTGCACTCAATTTCTGAGTGCTGAATTTCTGTTCTGTTCCGTTTGGGATTAATTGACATATTCTCAGCCAATCAGCATGGTGAAATTTTTGTATGTATATTATTAATAATGAAATTAAAAAAACCTTCCTTAGGAATTCCCTGTCGGGAGCAACCTGCAATTATGTTTAAATAAATTTTGATTTACATGATTCGTCGGTATCGCATGGAATTCCTCTTTCACGATCGGTGCACTGGTAGACTTTTTGCCTTCGATTTATGGGTCATATTTAGGTCAGTTTAAGACTATTTCGAACGGGCTTTCTATCCCTTTCGTCTTATAGGACTGAGAGCGCAAGGCAAATTTGCATAGTGCAGTCGAACGTTTTCCTGTAAAATTGTGGTCACTGATGTGTGTTTTTCGCATTTACGTTTTTCTTGCGCGTATTTTGTTTACTCAAAACGCATTGTTTTCCCAATTCTTGGTGTTTTAAACTTAACTTTGGCGTGCGTTCCATGTACGCTGGCTGTAGGGCCGCCATTAAGACCACCATTTTGCAAATTGCAAGAAAACTGGTGAACCATAGGATATGATCGCTTGACTTGTGTTACCTCATAAAAAAACTACATGTAGGAAAAGTTTGGGTTACCAGCATTATTTTGAGGTAAGATAAACTGATTTGCGTCTTTTTACATATTTACGTCTAAGAAACTGTTAAAAATAGCTTACACAGACATTACAGTGTAATTGACAGTGCCATCTCCTCCTAATTATTACACCAAAACCGAGATCCGTATGAAAAAAAAGTTCTCTCTGAACTACAGTAATTCGAGAGTCCGAGGCTATGAAGGTCTGCATCCGCTACTATTAACAAGCAATTGATGTTAAAAAAGGTAAAAGAAACAACCGTCTAAGTAAACTCAAACAGGTGAAGTCATCTGTGGTAAAGCTTCAGCTTTTGATGTTTGTTGATCTTACTCAAACCTATCAAAACAGACTTGAAATTTTGTGGTCATTAGTATCTGTACTCTCCTCTTGGTCCTCCCAATAATTAATTTTAGTTTTATGTTGCCAAACCGGCACGTTACCTTGGCAGAATAAAGATATTAAAGTACGAGAAGGCGATATTCTTCCTTGACAGCGCCGTCTGCCTTTATTGGTAGCCTCCGCAAATAAAGTAGTCCTGCTTGGTTTCGCTCGCAGGTGGACGCGAAATAATTAACTCTCACTTTAATATTCAGAGTTACGTTTTTCCGAGATTTACTTGTTATTCGTTTCCGAATCAGTTCCTACTTATTCATTATTAGGTGAGATTGTTCGATCACTCTTTCACTCAGTTATCTTTCCACAAAGTAGTAGAAAACTTTGTACTATTCCTTATTCAGCCCACCTTATTATTCCGGCCCGTTTCATAAGCTGTCAAAGATTTCGAGGTTGCTATCGACAGATGTGTTGATTCGGCCATAATTGCCAAATAAAACAACTCAAATCCAGTTCAGTGTCATTCTGTTTAAGTCAGTGGCCCGTTCACTGTTCTCTGCCGATGTGATCTGGACCTCCACAGCTGATCAGCTTCTTAGCCAACTAAGGTAAGTCACTAGACAATTTCCAGCTCTGGACATTAGATTTCCGTGAATTATCAGAGATCGAAGTTTTTCACTTACTTAGAAAAACGGTCAGTATAAAACGCGGACTGCGGACTGCGGACCCGGACTGCGGACCGGGTATAAAACGCGGACTTGGTATAAAACGCGGACTGCGGACCGGGTATAAAACGCGGACCAGGTATAAAACGCGGACTGCAGATTAGGTACTGGCCCAGATACGGATTTAAAAAACAAGGCCTTGGGTCCTCTTACTCCGTGTCGAAATATTGCATTTTAGGCATAAACTTCAACTCTTCGTATATATGAAAGTCCTTTGACTGTTGATGTCGTAGTTCGAGCCAGAATGGCCGGATGGATTCAACACAATGAAGAGTGTTTTCGCTCGTCACGCAACGCAATCTTTACTCCCAATTGAAAGTATGCTTGGGAGGCGAAAGATGAAGTCGGTAATGTGTACGCGTAAATCAGGACATGTACTATAACAGTTGTTCTCTTGATCGAATGCTGTTTCCAGACAGACCCGAGCGACACTGAGATGAACAAAAAGTTGTATCAACGGCAACAACATCAATCGGCGGGCCTAAGACACAGGTCACATTCCACAGGTCACTCGTTGCAGGTCATTATTTTGCATTAGGAAAGAACGTAAACAACATTGGGGTTTCATATTAAGAACTCAAAATGAACAAAATCTCGCTTCTTGTAAACCAAGAGTTCCTCTTTATTTGTTCTCTGAGCCAAATTGACCGGTAGAAGCAGAATAATGTGACGAGATCTCACTCCCTCATCTTCGAACTCCATTACTCCGCCATGCTGGAATAGACGTCAGCTAACACCTCTCACGTGACAATTATGCACGTGCCAATTATGGCGGGACATTCCCATGTCGAACTTCAATTCATGTCGTCAGTCTATCGCTATTTCGTTGCGCTATTCTTTTTTTCACAGTGTTTTGTATTCAGTCCGCATTTTATACCTGGTCCGCGTTTTATACCCGGTCCGCAGTCCGCGTTTTATACCAAGTCCGCGTTTTATACCCGGTCCGCAGTCCGGGTCCGCAGTCCGCAGTCCGCGTTTTATACTGACCGCTTAGAAAAACACCCTCTAAACTCTATCCGGACAACTGCGCCGAAAATGATGCTTGCAAGCATCATTCGATAAAAGTTCGATAAATCATCGGTGAGTAATCGGATCGCTACGAAATTTCGTCAGTAAGGAGATATTATAATTAGTCAATCACAGGCCCAGTTTCACATAGCAACCAGAAAAGCTCGCGAGGCGAAGCTCATTTGAATTTTATCAACCGGATGAAGCCATGGCGTCCAGTTCGAGAAGAGAAGAAGTCTCCGTGGAAGATGTTTTGCGGGAGTTGAAGAAGATGAAGATACAATGGGGATGAGCGAGGATGAAGAATACGAATTGGACAGGCAATTAGGATTTTATAGCGACGTATTGAGGTGAGCGATCACTTGGTTGTGTAGCGAAATTTTGTAGCGTCGCTTCAACAGAGCACGCGGTCGACCGTAGATTGCGATGAAATTTTGTCGCCATTCACTTCAGGCGGCGCTTGAAGCGCAGACACCCATGGTTTTTCTTTTGAAATCTAGCCACAATTCATGTTTTAGAGATAAAAGTCCTCTATTTTTTGTCAATACCTTTACTAGTACAACAGATGTCGTTGTCGGTTTTGTAGTTCGACGGGACGGTTATCGCGGGAGACAAACAGCTGATCATATGTTATTGTACGTGCACACAACATCGCTTTTGGAATGAGAAGAGAGAATTTGTGTTTCGTTCGTTTTGATTTGAAGTCATGGTTTTTAAATTTACACTTTCTTCGAAGTAAATTGAGATAAAAATACCTCCAAACTTCAAAATCGATCGTGTGTTACCGTTATTGAAATATGATATTTTTGCTAAATTTTATCGAAGCGATAGATTTTTTTTGTTGATTTATTTCGGTTCCGTTTGTTAACAGTTCGTAACATCTAAAATTTCTTCTTTTCAGTGACAAAGAGGTTATCCTTGAAATGTATTTTTGCTCTAGCTTATTTCAGGTAATTCCTCAAGGCACATGTAGTGTAACAACCAAGGAGTGCTAGAGGACTGCATCACTACAACCATTGTCCAACAAGTAAGTGTAATATGTTCTGTCTTGGTTGTAACTCATTTAAATTTGCTGTACATGTCATTACTAGAACAGGGAACATTGTAAAACATTTCTCCCTGCCTATTTCTATTTACCTGGTCTTTATTTGTGCCACTGATTTGAGTTCTGATCTCGGTTCGGGCGGCAGCCTTACAATGATGGGTGCAAAATGACATTGGCCTTGGTTTTATGGGACCCAAATGAAAATGGCTCCGTTCAAATGAAATCTCGAGCTGTGATGTTTCATGGGTTGGATAATGTCAACCAGCGGTGCCAGACGTCACACAGCCCGCGGGTGATCTTTACTCGCATTAGTCACGTGTAGCACCATTTTACCAAAGTATACATGTTGTTCACGAGAAACAATAGGAATTTCGAAAGAGACTTTGCTGGCAAGGTGGAATTCGACAGGGTAAATGTTAAATTTTCTAGGTGTAAAAGCGGTGACGGGAACTGAAATCTGCCGATTCTATTTTCGTTCAATTGCAATTACGTTTAGCCGTGATTCTCGCTATGACGCTCAACTTCGTCCAGCAATAGACGTTATTCACAATAGGTTTTTGTTGGCTTTGTCATTAACATACAAATTAGACCATGCATTTCGCTATAAAGGGGCTAATTATTATTCAAGTTCAGTTCAGTTTTCTTGCTTCGATCGCTAATAATCAAGTAAGATTAACTGTAGTACAGAAAAGTTAACAGATTTCTCTTCAATCTTCTGAACACATGTAAGGTTCCAGAATCAATGCCAGGGAGAAGAGAGGCGAAATATAAACCTGCATA
>BLFK01001088.1:353637-373637 GCA_014634185.1 Astreopora myriophthalma
TTGGTTTGTAGCTGCACTATCGTGTGCTTTGTGGATCGTCATAGGTCCGTCGCTACGTACCTATCAAGCATTTTATGCATTGCCTTCTTGTTGCCTCTTTATTATCTTGGTTTGTTACATGGCTATCAGTGTTAAAATTTGTTACGGAACACATCCACGGCGCCATGGTGCAGTCAGTAAAGAAAGAAAACTGACCAAGACACTGTTCACTGTGACTGCTATATCGTTGCTGCTGGTGCTGCCATGGGTTATTTTCAGTTTGATTTTATCTTCGCAGTCGCGCTCGATTCTTGATACCATCCCCACCCATACTTTACATCACTTGGACTTGTTTCTGGTCTGTTTATTTTATACAAATTCACTTGTCAATCCCATATTATATGTCTTTACAATACCAGAGTTCAAAAGAGCTCTGTTATCACTTTTGGGCTGCAGATCACAGTCGGCCCGTGTTCAGGCATTTCCCCTCAATGCCATGTAGGATGAAAGTGTCATCTGGATTCAGGCTACACCCACTGATTCGCTTCGCTCAACCGAACGTAATTAATTTTACCCTTCAATTCCCGTAAGTAACCAAACATAAGAAATATGGTAGGATTCGCAAGCGGATCCAAATGCAGTTTATTAGTTTACATTAAATTATTTTTCTTTTTTTTTTACAATGAGTAATTAGCTAAGCGTTTATAATTTCGTATCATTCTTTTGCTATAAGCAATAAGCTGATACAGGAAACTAGGAAGCGATAAACAATACAGATATAAGAACTACAGCTACCTAAATTAAAGCCCCGGAAACTTTGTTACTTGTAGCCTATTATTAACGCTCTAATCAACGTACATATCCTTTGCAGCGTCTGTCTTCCATCTGCCATGCAACTTCAAGAGCCTTTCCGAAAGTGAATTACTACTGTTGCGAACAACGGATGTTATCCCACCTGATCTTAAATTATGGACACGGTAGTCATCCGGGTTGAAACCCAGTTGTTTTAAGGAATCCCTTAAGTTTTCTGTACATGAAGTGTGGAGATTTTCCCATCGCTTAGAGTATAACTAGAATAGACCTTATTCATAAATGGCGGTCAATTTATAATTCTTTTGTCCGAGTGTAAATTAGCCTACCAAGTCTCGATACCATACAGTGAATTGAAAGGAATTCTTGCTCTAAAATAAGGCTTGGTAGGCTAATTTGCACATTAGCACAAGAATAAGGTCTATTACTCCTATGAAAAACAAGACGCCTGAACAAAAGCAGATTACTTTTATCGTGAATACCGGCTAGATGCATATACTTTCTTAAAACACTAACAGGGCAGTATCGAGTTCCGGATGCAGTTATATAGACACAGTTACCCTCCCTATAAACATCAGTCTTACTAAAAGGCACAAAAATCTTTACGTACTGATTGTGGAATTCAATATGGTTGGGAGCAATATTACGCAACTCATTATAACGAAAACAACCGGCAAAGGCTAACGAACATAAGGCAGCTATTCTAACATCTTTTAAATTAGCATCATCCTTATTATAAGCATCTAGATTATCTTCAATGATCTGGGAGGAAAATGGTTTCTCCTTGACTTGATTTGTTTTGATGAGTCGATTATATTCCTACAGATTGTACAATCCAGGGGATTACGGTCGAGGGTAGGCAAGAACGACTGAAACCATTTTAGCGCAGCATGAGCTTGGATTAAAGAAGCGCTTGAAGCACCAGACTCTGGCTGCGGGCAGATGGCTTTCAAACAAATAAAGCGAGACTGCGCTTACAGGAAAAGCCAGCCGAACACTTAGTTTCTTACTCTTACACCACTCTAAAACCTTTTGATGACCCGAAGGTAGGCGTTAGTTGTAGAGTTCGCTTGGGACTGTAACATCAGGCCCACGATTTGCCGAAAATTCGGTGAAGACCAAAACAGGAAAGGTTCCCAAGCCCCCGCTTGAACTAAGTATCTGAAACTACAAAATAAGAAACACTACAAAGTAAAGCGGGGTTAAACCCATCTAGAAAACTAACTATATCAGACAGGTGCCAGGTCACCCATCAGGTGGCTGTACCAATAATGCCAACCTCCAATAAGGCCAGTGCCTACAAAGTCAGAATTTATTATCCTCACATACCAAAACGGGTGCAGTCACCCTTGGTCTAAAATGGCCAGTGCCAAGAAAATGCAACGGCACCGGTGCAGTCATTCTAAATAGCCAAAAGCCCAAGCAAACACTGAAAAGTAATAATGGTCTATAAGCTGGAAGGGTGCCGCCACCCCCAGACCTTACAAACAACGAGCCAGTCTAGCCCAAAAATTCCATCCTGAGAGCAATGACATGACCCTTAAAGTGCCTTGATCCTAAAAGGGAATTGAGATCCCTACCATGCGTTTGGGACTGGTTCCCAAGATGCCTGCTATAAGCAGATATATACTTGAGATATTTATTTGTCAGTACAGGCCAATGATGAGCCGAAGGCCAAAATGGTAGAACAACAGTACCCACAGCGTTTTGAGACTTCATATAATGAAGAACTCTGGAAACGATAGAAACGGGGGGGGGGGACCACCCAAACGTTCTGTCCTCCAAGTGGTTGAACAAAGAAGTCGACGCCTGTCGTGTTCGGATTCCAAAACCTGGAAAAGAATCTGGGCAACTTATGATTTTAATAATTAGCGAAACAATCTACAGTATGCCGTCCCCAGCAATCATTTAGGGACAAAAACAAATCATTGGTAGTCTGCCAATCATCGACGTCTATCAAACGACTAATATAATCAGCCTATTGATTTAAAGTGCGGGGAATCCACTGTATGTCTAGGTAAGATGAAGACGTTGCATCCATCAAGCGCGGGAAATCCTGCGCAACCCTAACACCCACACGCTGCACACCCTACCGGCCAACAAAGACTACCGATTGGTCTTTAGCAAGCGTGTACTGGATCTCGTCATGACAGCCATGGCGTACCTAGAGGAGGCGGACCTCCATAACATCGAACTCCTCACCGGGTTGCCGTCGGATGACGAGGAGCACTTTTTGGGGTCAGAGGAAAGACCTGGGTCGGCACCGAGGGGTCGGCCTCGTCGGACGGTCAGTTTCGTGGCTAGTACTGTCGTAACGGGCCCCTTCTCGGCGACCACCAGGTTTGTTCATCCCCCCCCCCCATTCTTCTTTGTACATAGTTTCTTCGTGAAAAAAAAATGCGACGGGGTGATCGCTCGGATGCCCCACACGTTCCCGAGCTGCAAATTTTTTTTTCTCGCATTAAGATCGTTTTTTCCTTTCAATGGCGTCATTTCAAGGTCACTTCGGATGACCTATTTCCGGGTTAGCGTGACCTTCTGGTTGCCGTTGACTTCACTTCCGCTTTCCCTCGTGAAGACGGCACGTAATCACCTTTGAAATCCACTAATCAGAACACTCCTTTTCCATTCAAATTTTGGTGCGAAAATTCAAATTTCCCGCCTTATGCAAATTTTTCCAACCGTCCAAACTACAGTGAAGGCGGGTACACCACTGCTCTGATCCTTTAAGGACTGGAGCAAACGATTGCAAAGAAAATTCAATCGCACATAACTCCCTCCACGTGGAGCTCTGTAGGCTCTCAGAATCCGTCCACATTCTATGGCACACGTACTCGTTATTGAGGCCAGTAACAGAACCACAACCAGTAGCGCTGGCATCAGAATATACAAATGAACTAGGGCATGTGTATGCAAAACAATATCTTGTGTTGTTAAGTGCCCAAGATCGAATTGCAAGTAATGCCTAACCACTTTAAAACCTGTGTGGGTTCCCATACCGACTTCTTGTCGTTAGCTATAAACCCTGCACGGCCCTAGTCGTTTCTGACGGCTTGGGCAGTAGCGTGACAGTCTTGTTTTTCTTGGACCGTAAACCAACCGTCATCTAGAAAATGCTATGCAAATACCCTGTATTCTCCAGTGTTTTTCCAAGGGTTTCAAGAGCTTTTTAAAGAGATAAGGGGCAATGGACAAACCAAAAGGAGGAACGGTAAATACATAAAATATTTCATCCCAGAATTCAATGCTTCCACGAAAATCCAAGGTTAGGTTGGTGCTCCTGTGAAATTTTAACATGTTGATACCCGCCTTTTAACCTTGCAATCCTCGTACTGCACGCTTTGTTTAACTAAACACTTATTTACGTGGCGTAAGTCCAGAATCAGTCTCCTTTTACCGCATGGCTGTATTGATACTGATAAGGGGTTAACCACCAGGGTTTTTTAGCAACTACGCGGATACGACCAGAAAAAACAAGCTCAAGGATGGCTTGGTCCACAAAATCGGCATGGAGTCTAGCGGACGTATTATTCCTTAACTTGACCGGCTCAGGCGAACTAGGAAAAAATAGTTTGTAACCGTTTTCAAGGCGCGCCGATAGATTTCCAAAACTCGATGTTAGCTCTCAGACTACATTTCACGCTTAGAGGTAGTCCACTTTCCACTTCAAAAAAAAAAGTCTTCCTCAATACTTGATAGCTGGTTGGCTTGACTGAGTTCCTGTTGGCTTGTTGTAGGAAGGTCCTGGTAAGGAGTTGTGATTAAAGGACTGATAACTGTGGCCTCCTGGCCAGAAGGTAGCTCGGCAATCTCTGGCCCAGTGACCGTATTTTCCATATTTGAAGCAGCGGAAGCCTTCGTAAGAGGCAACCTTACGGCCTATGAACTATCTACTTTGCAAATTACGAAAGCCCAACGATTATAACTGTCGGTTTCTCATCGACCCTTGTGTTGACTGCATCTGTCAAAATTCACCAATCAGAGGGTGTACCAGAATCAGGTATACTGGAAGGACCTTTTTAAAAAAAGTTTTACGGGCGTTCCCTCCCTCGCCCGTCCCAAGCCCCCTCCTTTTTCCGTCGCTTTATTTCCGCCTCCCTTTGCCTATACTATTGCTCCCCGTTTACCAACTGAACGCCTGGAACAGGCTATAAGCTGGGTGGGAGGGTGGGATATATGCTGAAGTATAAACTGCATGGATCGCTAGCATGAGTGAATACTCAAGGGTCACAGAGGGTCTAAATACCAGAGACCAACCAATCACAAGGTTGCATGATTAGAACAAGCGAGTACGGGCGACAGTAGGAGTGAAAGTATTCATTTCCCTAAGGTGGACACCAGCTCTCGCTCGTGAATTCGCCACCGCGCGGTAACGTTGTTATGGATTTTAAAGGGGAATGACACGAGGTATGTTTTATCTACACAAACTCAATCGCATCAAGAGTAGAAAGTTTTAATTTTTATACTCCAGTTTTAACTTGCAATATTGGTTTTCAGTTGTGGAGAAGGACGCTCCCACTTATGGGCTCCTCCTACAACTAATTCGAGATTTTCAACTTTTTTCAGAAAAATACAGATCCCAGAGTACGACGTTAACGTTCCCTTGACTGCTTTGTATAACACTGAAACGCCGCGGATAAACTCTGTTGAATTTCCTGTTGATTTTTGCAAGGAAATTGTCAATAACCTCAACTAATTCCACATAATTCTAAATGTACGTAATTCACACTGTTGCAAAGTTACAAATTAGCTATTAGCTATTCCTCACATCGACAATGTGCAAGTTGAGCTCACAAGGAAGCAAATTTTTCGTATTGTGTAACGCCAGCCTTTCGAGTTGACATATTACAAACGTTTTTACATTTCGTATATTTATTTAATCGAAGGGCAGCCTATCCCGAATCGGAATCTTCCGAGGCCGTGCAGAAGTTCAGGAGTTGATTTGTGTTCATTTGGGTTGAGATACATTTCAATACATTAAAATAACTTTATTTAATAGGTGAGACGTAATAACCACTTTATAGTTTTCTTACTCACGACCATCAGCATGTACCATGCAATAACAGTCCACTAAACAAGACACAGTCGCGGTCTGCGCATGCTCGCGCGGTCAATCAAGCTAGAAAAAGTTAGGCCGCCATCCTAAATTCAAAATGGCGTCGATAAGTGGAGGATTCGGACATGGAGGTAAACGTCACAGCTCGGGACGAAAACGAAAGTTTTAAGGCAAAGGGGGATATGTGAAAGCGTGGTTGAGAAACCACAAGCCTGATTATTTGAAAGAAAAGATATCGTGGCTTCAAGCAAAATTTGATGCAGGGCAGGAGGCTCTCAGTGACAGCGACTTCGCGACACATTTATTGGCTCTCGAATATCGTCGAAGGTAAGACTTGCATTCATAACAGTTTGATTTACATTCCTTGTAAAGTTGCATTTCACATTATCAATTTTTTTTTCTTTCAGGGAACTGGAAGAACTGTCTCAAGAGTTACGTTTTTGCAGCCGAATGCAACACGTACCACGTGCGATTGCCGAAAGTGAAGGTTCATTTTCTCGACGAAAGTAAATACTGTTTTAGAATTAGACTCTTGTCGGAGAGACTGTACCAAGTCCTGGCAGTGGTCAATTCTATGTTCGATTCAGGTAACCAAGTGGCATGAATCTGTAATTAGTTGTCACTGTCATTAGAGACTTTAAGAGGAAAATCCAGGGATGTATCTTTGTGTAGTCACTTTTAGCTTGTATATAATTTTTCTCTCATTTCTTTTAAAATAATGTATGAATACATTTGTAAATTTTTGTAAATGCCATGTATTTTACATGTTTATTGTATTCCATTTTTATGTTGTCAAAGGTATCAGCTCCTGTAGGCTAAACTGAAATTCAAGACAAAATGAAGTTTATGAATGAACAAATGAAAAAAAACAATAACAACAGCAACAACAACAGAATACTAAGTTGTGCATGGTTCAAATTAAAAAATAAATAAATTAATATATATATATATATATATATATGTAGAATGAATGAAAAAATTGAGTCGCCAACGAACTTCTCACGGGTCTTGTTTAATACATTGCAGACGTTTCAGAGGCTTTTTTTGGGGGATTTTGTTTGCGTTCGCTGTAAGGTTACCTGATTACATGATTTACAAAGGTCCTTTTGTTAATCTCAGTGTTGGGGAAATAAGGCTTACTTCGGAATAAAGTTATCTCTTTCTTTTCTTCTTCTCTTTTTACGTATTTTTCTCAAGTATTGTTTACGTAATGAGCATTATTAGTAGTTAAGGTGGACGGTATAGGGCCTAACCAATCAGAGAGCCGCATTTCGCCCACGTGACCCCCTCTAGCCAATCAGCGCGCGATGCATCTCATTAACGGTCCGCCATTTTGAATGGAGGGTTATGCGGAGTCCAAATATGGGTATCAGGTCGGAAATGACGTCACGAACACCGGAAGTCACGCTCAAATTGAATAAAAACAATTTTTAATAAAAATAAACTTATTTACAGATGGGAACGTGGGGGGACTCTGACCGAGTCCCCGTCCCTGGATTTTTTTTTTAAAAACAACAACTATTGACAATTTTCTTTTTACGGGTCCGGTGCCTCCTCGTCTGTGTAGGGCGGTGTCTCGGGCAGGACGAAGCAATAGGTGCCATCGTCCGAGGACAGTTCGTCGTCTGCATCGTCCCCCGTCTGGGTCTCCGCGTCAGTCACGCTGGCCGTGTCCCCGCCTTCACTCGCTGCGTCCGAGGGGGGTTCACTGGTGGCACCCAGCTTCATCAGATTGGGGCGGCAATGCGGGCAGGTCCAGTCACGTTTGTTGTTCTCGCCATACTGGGCAAAGCAGAACCGCATGAGACACAGCACGTGGAGCCACTGTCGGCAACAGAAGGTTCTGGCCGGTTTCCAGAGGTGAACGGGCGGGATGCCGGTGTCGAGAGCGCGCTTGTTGACGGACGCCATGCGGGCCATCAATTGTAGCGTGGGTACGTAGGGCACCGTGTCGTGCAGGCACACCAGACAGGGTTCGTCATGTTGGTTTGGGAGGGGCACGAGCGGGGTGCTCTCTTATACAGGCTGGGTAAGGCACGTGACCCGACCCGGGTCGACCAATCAGACCCGCTTTTTTAAAAGTCCCCTGGAGGGGGGATAGGGGGTATCCCCCCAACAGACCCCTCTAGGCCACGTGGGACGCCACTGGGCGCCCATTGGTCGACACGATCTCGATAAAAGGGGGAGGCCCGAGAGACGCCCCATTCCGAAAACATGGAGAGTTGGTGGGACGTGCTCCCACCTGAACTGCAAGACAAGATTTTGAACCTGCGTGCCCGATCCGAGCACCGTGACAAGATGCAAATGGTGGCCATGGAACTGAACGGCCTCGCCCTGTGTGCTTTTAAGAGGTTCGCGCTCGTCTCGAGGACCAACCCACCCACCCATGACGACCCCGGGTTGATCCACTGCACCCGCTGCCGGCTGTTCCATGCCGTCGGGAGCCGCTGGCTGTACATGGCGCCGATGCCGCTCCTCCTGGACGCGCCCTTCATCGTCCCCGACCCGGACCGTTTTCCTCAGTGACCCACTCAGCCCCACCCTCAGACCCGGACCGTCCCCGGACAAGCCTCGGGGGTCTCTTCAGACCCCCACACCTTACATGGTAGGAAAGGCATGACCACACAGTTATGAATCACAATAACAAATTTAATAAGTTTCCTATGTACAATCAAGGGTGGGCCAAACGCTGCGCCCGTTCGACGTTGACAAAACGCATATCTCTTTTCCGTCCCAGGGCCCCGCACATCCACTGTACGAAATGATAACACTCCACCCTGGGGCAATGATGGCGGTCGGGATCGTCGTGGTGGCCGCAGGTCGCCACGGTCGCTAAGCGTGTCAGGTCGTCGAACTTGGGACAGTTGTACTGTTCGAGATCGAAGTAAGGAATGTTCAAACTCTTGAGCAAATCCTTCTCGTAATGACCCCCCTTGAAAGCCACGCGAGGTCGGTCGGGCGTCTTGAAAAGGGCGTCCAAGGTCTTGAGGTCTTCGGGCAACTCGCTCAAGGGGGCCGCGTGTTTGCTCTCGTGGGCATAGAATGGGAGGCCGTGCACGCGTTCTCGCACGACCCGAGCGGTCTTGCGATCGGCCACGTCCAGGCGACGCCAGAGGTACGCGTGAGCGTAATGTTTGGACCCGTGATGGTCGCCGGTCCAATCGCACCAGCCGCAATCACCACATCGTCAAGGACGCCGACACGGTGGTGGCATTCGGCCACCTGGAGCAGGACAGGGTGAAGGTGCGCGGTGGGACCGGTTGGAGCGTGGCCTTGGTGCGGCAGCAAGAAAAACCCATCTTCTTGTACGAGGTGACCCGCGATGCGTGGTTCGTGTTTTCGCGTACTTCGCTTACAGTCCTTCTCATTTCGTGCTGACCCGGACCGTGAACGGCAACGAGGACAGGATCCCGACGCTGGGATCGCATCGCCGTGGTAGGGACGCGTCACCTGGAACAATTTCCTCGAGCCGTGCAACAATTGAAGATGCTATTGTGGCGTGCCTCGCCCTATGCCGAACAGGTTCGGGACCTACCCGCGCGATTCGAAACGTGTTGTAAGATTTGAATCAATAAAAGCAGAGAACGTCCAACGTGTGGGTTCATTTGTGAGGGAGATGTGGGGTGAGACGGGACGACGCTGGGTGCGCTGGCCCTTGACGCGTTGGCTGTGCACCAGTCTGATCCACTCGGCGGGGGAACCGTGTCGATGGCTCGACCTGGAGGACGACGAGTCGGACCTCGAGTCCCCCATGACCGTCTTCGAGGTCTTGCTCAAGCACCCGCTGTTTCATTGGGGGCACTACGCGGCCTTAGTGACGTGGTTGGTGCGTCGGAACTCGGACCCCGAGCCCTGGTTCCACCTCATCCATAAAACGTATCCCGACCGCGTGCCGAGTGTGGGTCGATTGCTCTGGATTCGTGTACGATGGTGGCTCTGTCCGCCCCCGGCCCGAAGAAGAAGACGACGTCTCAGAAGCGACGTGCCCCCACCTCACGAAAAAGACCCTCTTCCCAGCACGTGAGGGCTCCGTATGCGGATCCGTCGAAGCCGGGTGCCTTGGGTGGGGTCCGACGGTTCGCTGACGCCCAAGGTCTATCGCTCCGTGACGCCCGAGCGGCCTTGGAAGGCGATCTGGCCTACACGTTGCATAAACCCCAACGCCGTCGATTTCCCACCGCGCCGGTGCTGGTGTTTAACGTGGACGAACAGTGGTTGGCAGATCTGGTGGAAGTGCAACGGTTGGCCCGTCACAACTGCGGCATCCGTTACTTGTTGACGGTGGTAGACGTCTTGTCCAAGTACACATGGGTCCGGCCGCTCAAAACCAAGACGGGGGCCGCGTTGGTCCGCGCCTTCGGTTCCATCTTGAAAGAAGACGGTCGACGCCCCCAAAAGTTGCAGACGGACAAGGGCAAAGAATTTTACAACCGCCCATTTCAGACGTTGTTGAAACAGAAGGGCATTCATCATTTTTCCACGCACGGGGATGCCAAAGCGGCGGTGGTGGAACGGTTCAATCGCACGTTGAATGGGCGCATGTACCGCTATTTCACGGCCGCCAACACGTTGCGGTTCGACGACGTGCTGCCCGCGTTGGTGAAAGGCTACAACGCCAGCCGGCATCGGAGCATCGGCCGAGCACCTCGCGACGTGACCCCGAAAAACGAGAGCCAGGTGTGGCACGCGTTGTACGGTCGGAGACTGCAGAAGAAGAAAGGCCGACGACCCCGCTGGAAGGTGGGCGATCGCGTGCGGTTGGGCAAACACCATCGCCCGTTCAAGAAAGGGTACTTGCCCGGGTGGACCGAAGAAGTGTTCGTGGTGCGTGCCGTGCACCCGGGACCCGTGCCCACGTACAAGGTGGAAGAGATGGACGGCACGCCGTTGGAAGGCACGTTTTACGAGCAGGATTTGCAGAAAGTGACGGCGGGCGACGACGCACTGTTCCGCATCGAGAAAGTACTTAAATGCAGTGGCGAGAAGGTCTTGGTGCATTGGAAAGGCTGGCCGAGCAAGTACGACAGTTGGGTGGCCAAGAAGGACGTGCAGACCTTGGGATGAGTGACGAAGGTTTTTTCGTGACGTTGCCCAGCGACGCCAGCCGTGCCGAATTCACCGACAACACGGCGGCCTGGTTCAAGGTCCGGTTGCCGTACCCGTTGCGTCTGAAAGGCCACGGGTGGCAAGTGGGGTTGAGCAGCCTGTCCTTGCCGGACGCCCGCGTCGATCTGTACGACTTGGTGGGTCCGAACGAGTTCCTGACCTACAGCAAATGGTACATGAAGGTCAAGGGTCTGGGAGCGACGACCGAAATACACGGAGAAAAACAAGTCCAGATGGCCGACGTCGCATCCTTGGAATCGGTGGTGGACGGTGAATCGTTCGTGAAAGCCATGATCGACGTGATCGAATGCCATCGAATGGGCTCGATGCTCACGTACAAAGTGGAGCACGACCTGAAAGAGGCCAACGGCAAACGCTTGTACGTGCCGTTTCGATGGGAGCAGCGAGGGACCAACCGCGATCTGATCATCGACACGACGAACGTACGCGTCGGCAGAAACCAGACCCCCGTCTTGATCCTCAGTGTCAAGATGGCTCTCAAGATGGGGTGGTTGCTCGAGCAGACCGACGGGTCCTACGCCTTGGGACCCAACCTGTGCATGGAGTTCCCGAACGACCAGGTACCGGCCTTGACGGGCCAACGAGCGGACCTCTTTGGCGCGAAGAGTGATGAGGGCGTCTTTTGGACGGTGCAGACCAATCCGTCTGGGTTCCACTATCTGGCGTTGAGCATGAACTGCCAATGGCGGTTCCAGAACCTGAACAACGCATTTCGTGCGGTGGTGGGCGACCCGACGCGGACCTTGCACGTCTATTGCAATGCCGGGGGTAGCACCATCGTGGGACGGCAAGTGACGGACCTGTTGCGCGAAGTCCAGTACCGACGTCGAGGGCGAGGCACGGTGTACTTCGAACCGTTGCACGTGCAGTACCATCCCGTGCGCAACGACGTCATGGAAGTGTTGGAAACGCAAGTGGCCGAGACGGACGGCACGTTGGTCCGGTTTGGGCAAGGGCACACCCTGTTGACCTTGCACTTCCGACAGGACGTATAAAGTGCCCTCGAGGATGCGTGGGTTGTCGACCATGGACGCCTTTTACGTGACCTTGCCCAGCGACGGGGACGACGCCGGGTTCCCTGACAACACCAACGTGGCTTTCCACACCCGCATGAGGCCACCCCTGTGGTTACGAGGTGGACGCTGGGTGGTGGGGGTGGTCCGTCTGAGCGTGCCGGACGACGACGCCGCCGCCGACGACGCCAAGGACGAGAGTTGGCAAGACACCTTGTTGCGCGTGTACCCGCGCGGCGCGTTGCTGGCGTACTTCTTTTCGTTCGAAGAAGACGACCAACGCATCGATCGCCCGGGCATCTGGGCCGAGACGCGCATGGAGGACGTGGCTGGTCGTTGCCACGACGGGGCGTCGTTCGTGAAAGCGGTGGTGGACGATCTACGACGCAAGTACTGGAATAAGGTGCAAGTGGGGTGGAACTGGAAGGAAGGCGTCGCCACCTTCGTGCCCGAGTTTCGTTGGCCCGAACCGGACACGCTGGTGATCGACAACACCCGGGTGGTGCGCGACGGGGACATTGGATTGGGCGTGCGTCAAGATCTCATGCGACGGATGGGCGGTACGGACGCCCAGGGGGACGTGCCCAGACCTCGCTTGACCGTGCGGCCGACCGTCAATCCCGTGACCCTGGAGAAAGAATGGGCCGGGCAAACCCTGCCAGCCTGGGAGCTCGTCGGCAACAGCGTGATCTTGTATCAACAATTCTCGTGGGAACTGAGCGGATTGAACGACGGCTGGTTCGAGACGCTCTTCGAACGTCGCCGACGGCCCCGTCGGACGTCCCGGCAGACGTGGTACGTGCACAGCAACGTGGGCCAGAGTCGTCGCATGGGGACGCGGTGGACCGACGTCTTGTGCGACGTGGACGGGCAGAGCACAGGGCGAGGCCGGACGCTCTTTGAACCCCGTCACGTGCAGTACGTGCCGGTGCATCAACTCTTCTTCGACGTGGTGGACGTGTGCCTGACCGACGGCGACGGGCGGCCGGCGGCCGTGGGGCGGGGCGTGACGGTCGTCACCTTGCACTTCAAACGGAGCGACCTATAAAAAAGAGAGAGAAAGCCGAGCCGAGCACGAAACCATGCGAGGAGGCAGTCTGACGCGGTACACGCCCGATCACACCGGACGCGGTCTGGGGGGCATCTTGTTGTCGGGGGTCAAGACGTTGTTGAAATCGGGGTTGGACGCGTTGGGCGGCCCCCGCGGCGTGGTCCGATTGGCCACTCGAACGCTTAAGAGACAAGCCCAGCAGGCCGTGAAATGGAAAGCGCAGAGCAAGGTGGGTCAAACCAAGAAAGCTGTGAAACGAAAAGCGCAGGGACTGGTGAGTCGAGCGAAGAAAGCCGTGAAACGACGACGCGTGGCGGATCTGTTCGGTTGAACGATGCGACCCGTGCGATCTCGGCCGCGAACGCACGTGGGCGAACTCGGTCTGTCGGGGCAGCATGGAGGATGCCTTTGGAGTGGGGCCCCCGTCCTACCCGTCTTCGAGCTGGCAGCCCGACTGCATAAAAGAAGTACGCACCGCAAACGTCGCACCATTCCTCAACGAGGCGGCGGGGTGAGACGCCGACGACGACGACGACGACGATGACGGCTGTCCCTCTGCACGGGGCGTCCAAGTCCGCCTACGCCGACGACTTTCAATTGTTCGAGGTGCCGAGCACGGACACGTCGGCGGTGGCGTACCGCATGGTGGAACTGTCGCCGGTGACCACAGGCATCAATCCGGTGGAATTCGTGATGGCCGCCTTGCCCGAGTACGTGGACCTGAGCCGCAGTTACTTTCGGATGCAACTCCGTTTGAAGAAGAGCGACGACGGCAACCTGGCTGATGCCGACACCTTGTTTCCGATGCCCAACCTGGCCCACACGTTGCTCAAGCAAGTGACGGTGCACGCCAACGGCACCTTGATCAGTCCTCAGACGGACACGTACGCCTACAAGGCTTACTTGGAAACCTTGCTCAATTACACCAACGACGAAAGGGACACCATCTTGCAACCACAAGGCTGGTTCAAGAGCTACCGTCACGGCCTGAAAGCCTACAACGCCTTGGATTTTCCCACCCCCTTGACGGCCAACAAGGTGGACGATGCGGCCCCGCACGCCAACTACAGGGACTTGAGCGAGAGCCAGAAAGCGGCGGTGTTGGAATCCAAAGCGGCTCAGAAACGGTACCAAGGGGGGCACACGGTCAGGTTGCAATTCGTGCCGCATTCGGAGATCTTTCACCTGGGCAAACCCTTGGTGCCCAACGTGGAACTCAAGATCCGGTTTTACTTCAATGCCCCCGCCTTCTTCTTGAACGGGGTGGCCTTGAACGGCCGTTTGCAAGAAGACGACGTCAAACTGACCTTCCACGTCTGCCAGTTGCGGTTGTCGGACCCGTTGTACCGGGAATTGGAAGGGGCCTGCCACGATCCGCGGAAACGGCAGGTGGCCAAGTACACGGTGGTGGGCAGCGAGATCCGGGTGTTCTCGCATCCGCAGAACCAATTGGATTTCGACGAGGGCAACCTGTTCCAAGGCCAGATCCCCGACCGACTGATCGTGGGGTTGTTGCACACCAACGCCTACAACGGGAACGTGGCCTACCATCCCTTCGCCTTCCAGAAATTCGGATTGACCAGCATCAAGCAGATCGTGCGGGGTGAAGAGTACCCTTACCACTCCTTGGAATTGAACACGGGCGACACGCACAAAGATCTGGACGGGTACCATCGCTTCTTGCAAGCCAGCGAAGCCTTGATGAAGAGCCGACCCAGCATGATCGCCCCCGAGCAGTGGGGTGGCACGGCGGGGTGCAGCTTCTTCATGTGGAACAATGTGCCCAGCGGGTCGGCGGACCGGGGCATGCTGAACCCGTGTCAAGACGGCGACGAGCGCGTCCTCTTCCGTCTGGGGGCGGCCAAAGCCCACGTCATCAACATGGTGTTGTACGCCGAATTCGAGAACGTGTTGGAGATCAACCCCGAAGGGGCTGTGCTGTACAACGTGTACCGGGTATAAAGCCCGTGTGCACACACCGAGAGAGAGTCGAACCATGGAATTCGCCGCCACCACCGACCAGCAGTTGGACTTTTTGGCTCGCAGCGATCCCCCCTTGGCGCGGTATTTTGCCGGGGCGTTTGCCAGCGACACGTTACCCGTACCTCGGGACAAACCCATGCCCCGTGGGTACATTGTCAACACGGACCCGCACGACCGACTGGGCACGCATTGGATCGCCCTGTGGACCGAAGACGACCGATGCGAAGTGATGGACAGTTACGGCCTGCCGTTGGTGACCTACGACTCTCGTCCCTTGATGGAGTGGATCGTCACCCATTGGCGGTGGATGGACACGAATCGACAGAGTCTGCAGACCATCACCAGCCAGAGTTGGTGGCATTACGCTTTGATGTATTTGGCCTATAAGAGTCGGGGCGACACGATGCACGATTTTCTGGCTTCGTTCGATCGTCAGGATCTGGTCCAGAACGACCATCGGGTGGGGCAGTGGGTGAAACGTCAGATCCGACGTCAAGGCGCCGACTGGACACGTTTAGATTTCAAAGACGGGTCCCAGAGTAATGCGTTGTCAATAAAACCGTTGGAACGATGAAAGTGTGTGCGTGTGTTTTTTCTCTCACCAGAGCACCAACCCATGGCTCAACGGCAGAGCGCGGGACTGTAGATCTCGAGGTTGTCGGTTCGACTCCGGCTGCGACCGAACGCGATCGAGTGGCCGCCGAACGACGCCTGGCCACCCCTCGACCCGACGTGGATCTTGCCTATGCCTCGCTCCGTCAACCCACCACGTTGGACGAATTGTTCGCGTCCGTGTCGACACCGTCCCCTCTGACGTTGGGCACCCCACGGGTCGTGGCTGGGGGCACACCCTCACCTCGCCAGACGACCGCCGCCACGGTGGGTGTGGGGTCCGGCTCCTCGGACACGCGAGCCGCCCGGATCGCTTGCATCAATGCTCGGTTGTCCGTGGGGCACAAACGACCTTGAGCTCGACCCCTGCCCGCCCCCTCGCCCTCGTCCGGTGGGAGCAGCAGCAGCAGCAGCCGTCAGAGGAGCACCCCGAGAGGACGCCCCTGACGACGCGGTGGGGATGGAGGCGGTGGCGGGGGTGACGACGACGACGACGACGATCGCCCGGGACGGCGTTTGAACCAAGAAGAATTGCGACGGCAATTGGATCTGTTGGCCGAAGATCAACGGCAATGGGCGAGAAGCCGGACCATCGCCGGGGTGATGCACACCAACACCATCACCACCGTCTATAAAGATGGCGGACCGCCGGTGGTGCGACGGACCTCGTCGCGCCTGTCGACGCCCAACTCCTACGACAATGAAGACGCCCGTGTCGCTGTTGACGTCGACGCCGACCCCTTTGGAAGGCTGGATGCCCGACGCCTTGCAACGGTTGGATTCCTTGTTCGCCTTCTACCACCGGCAATGGTGGTGTCATTGTCGCACCTTCATGCACGTGCGACGGGTGCACGCCGCGTGGAACGGGCTGGCCCTCTTGATCGTGGCGGCCGGGTTGATCGTTGGGCCCGTGTTGGACGATGGTCTGTTGGTGGCGTGTTTGGCGGCCTTGGGCACGGCGGTCAAAGGGTGGACAGAGTTCAAGAAATTCGCCTTCAAAGTGGACATGGCCATACACCACCTATGCCAAGACGTTGATCGAATTGCGCACGACCGTGTGCGGCGTGCCGTCGGATGCCGTGGCCCCTTTTCTGATGAAGATGCAGACATTGGACGACGTGGTGACGGACGTGGCCCCACCGTTGACGGACCGGTGCCTGGCCACCTATGCGGCCCGCTTCGAGTACGTGCCGATGCACGGGGACTGTTATGTGGATGGGTGCGCCCGACCTCTGGTCCCCATCGAACGTATAAAAGCCACCACCCCCGCCAGCGCGCCGTGAACCATGCCCAAGACATGACAACGCCGACGTAAGACGACGACGACAAGCCGTCGTCGATCCCGCCGTCGTCAGACCGGAGGACTCTTCCCCTTGCTGGCCTTGTTGCCGGCCGCCATTGTCGCCGGCAAAGCGGCGGCCTTGGGCGGGGTGGCCAGTGCGGCCGGGTACAGGGTCAAGAAAGGATTGGAAGCGGCCACCCGCTGACGACGCTGATCCCATAAAAGGGGGAGACGCGACCCCGTGGAAAACATCGAGCAGCAGCAGCATGGTACGACGACAGCATCACACCATCAACGCCGTGAAACGGGGAGCCCGCCGCCGCCGTCAGGCAGGAGGACTCTTGCCCTTGCTGGCCTTGCTGCCGGCGGCCATCGCGGCGGGCAAAGCGGGGGCCTTGGGTGGGGTGAGTGCCGCGGCAGGCTACGGGGTCAAGAAAGGGCTCCAAGCGGCCACTCGGAAATGGTACAATGCGCGAGTGGTGGAAAGAGCAGCCCGGGCACGAAAGAAACGTGGGGTGATTCGACACCCCGACGGGTCCACGTACGCGTGGCGACGTTCATAAAAGAGAGGGACCCTCGGCGACGACGACGACGACGATGCAACGGTTGCGACGTCAACGGCCGTTTTTGCAAGCCCTGTTGCAAGAAGCGCGGGGGCCGGGTGCCCGGCGCGATCTGTTGCAGCACGCCAACGCCGATCAGATCAACGCCGTCAGCGAGTTGGTGTTGAACCTGTTGAAGAAACGCATCCCCGTGGCACCGCCGTTGATGGCCCGGCTCCGCAAGCATAAAAGGGTGTTACGCGAAGTGGGTCAACGCAAGAATTCCTTGAAACGTCGACGGGCTTGGCTGCTCTCGCAGAAAGGCGCCGGACTATGGACGAGTCTCCGCGACACGTGCCGATGCGTGCTACCCTTCGGGCCCTGATGCAACTCTTGCAAGAAGCCAACGCCGAGAACACCCGGTTGTGGCACGAGATGCGCCGGTGGCAACGGGATTATGCGGAGGTGCTGGAAGGGTATAATAAGGTGTTGCGCGACAAGATGCAGTTGGAGAAACGCCTCACCTGCGAACCGTGTCGTAGTGTGTCGGAGGTCGACGGGCAAGGGTGTGAGACGTGCACGCGTCGCGTGCCGTGAGAAGCATGGAAGAGATGATCGTCATTCCCAAGCAGGAAGTGCCCGAACTGGTGCAGTATTACAAGGGCGCGGTGGGCGAGAATCCGTCCTTGACGCGCGCCGGACGGTTGGGGGCGAAGAAACAACGGTTGCTGTCCGACGCGTCGTTGTCAGCCTCCGAAGCCGTCCAACGCGTCAAACCCGTCTCCAGTGCCTTGCGGCGCACCACCAAACGGTTGCGGCAATTCACGGCCCCGTTGCCGCCCACCGGTGCCGAAGGGGACGCGGGGGATGCGGACGCCGATCTGACCACCTCGGCGTTGGAGAAATGGATGCAGCGCATGGTCCGGGCGGCCGAAACCCCTCGAGGGCGCGCGGTGGCGGCCGAAGCGCAAGGTGCGGTCATGGGGACCCCCAGCCCGACGCGCGGCGTGGCGGTGGTCAAGAAAGAAGGCGCCAAGATGGCCCCGGGCGGACGTCCTCGGCTCATGAAAGAAGGGATCCTGGAAGAAATGCAAGCCACCGGGTTCAAACCCAAGCGACGGAGCCGCCCGAGCGCCGACGAACTGCTCCAAGAGGCTCGGGACACGCGCGAGCGGATCGAGGAGGATATAAAAACTCGGAAGACGCCGGCCGAAGTCCGACGATTGCGACCTCTGCCCGGGTGGGAAGCTTGGGCAGAAGGCAAAAAGACGCATCGGAAACTCGATGGCACCGACTACTAGAGCGCAGGCCTGACGACGACGAGGGGCAAAAGCCCCTCCCAAGAAAAAGAGGCAACAGCGTGGGTGGGGGTTGGACGTGCAGAAATGGTTGGGCAAGACCGGCCTGGAATTTCATTGGCCGGGGTACCAGTACATGGGCCCCGGCACGCATCTCGCCAAACGTTTGAAACGCGGGGATCCGGGCATCAACCGGTTGGACAAGATCGCCAAAGTGCACGACATCGATTACGCGAATGCCAAGATGCTGCAAGACAAGCACGTGGCTGATCGCAAGATGATCCGGGCCATCACCGCCCTCCCGGGGAAAAAGACGTGGACCGAAGCCATTGTGAAGAAAACCATGCAAGCCAAGACCCGTTTGAAATTGTAATTTTTTTTAAATGGAACTTAAACGTTCGAGTTGTTCTAATAAAGTCGGTGAAGGTCTCACCCGGTCTTGGCGTCTTAATTGGGCGTCGAAACGGTCCAACTGTCGGGTCTTGTCCGCGGACTGCACCGCTTGCAGGGCACGGTCCACGCATTCGGTCCGCATCCGCGTGGCTCGGGTCCGGGCGTCGGCGCGCGCCTTGTGCCGACGGATGCGCGCCAGGACTCACTGGGCGGGATCCATCTCCTCGGACTCCGATTCGGACGACGACGACGAGGCCACGTACGACGGGTCGTGATGTCGTCCTCCTCGGAGTCGGACGACTCGGCGTACGCCGGAGGGGTCCTCGGGGTCTTCCGGGGGGACGTACGACACTCCGGCGTCTGGCAAGCGGCGTCCAGCGCGGCGGCCATGGCCTCCAAATCCTCCTCCTCCTCCTCCTCGACGACGGGCGGGTCTCCCAACAAGGCCCGAGCGTGCAGGGTGGGTAGATGGCGTTCCCATTCCCGTAAACGAGCGGTACAGGCCGGGGTCCACGGGCTGGCAAACCCCCCGCAAGACCCTCGACGATGATGCCTACTTGCTGATCAATTTTCAGTCGGATCGGTTCGATCAAGCCTACAAATCGGCCCGACTGACCGTCGGCGAGTGGCGACGCGGGGATTTGCACGGGGCTCTTTGCCGGGTACGTCAACACCTGGCTCAAACACAGGACGGAAGCCAGCGGATGGCCCCCAGGCCCGGCTCGAGACCCCCAGCATCCCGAGTGCCAAGCCGCCCACGACCGGTTCGTGGCCAACTACTCGGCGCGCGAAGGCGTCCAGTTGGATCTCGCCCAGATCGTCAAGAACCCGGGCCGTAAAGCCACCGCCAAACT
>BLFK01001088.1:378637-383637 GCA_014634185.1 Astreopora myriophthalma
AATGTCTGTAAAATCATTTTTGCAGACATTTTATAAAGATTTTGGGATACTTCATTTCCTTAATGTTTATAAAATGTTTGTTAATTGTTTATGCTAAAATAATAAGAAATATCGAAAAATTTACAGACTTAACAAAATGTCTGTAGAATGTCTGTAAATTTAACATTTACAGAGATATTCTTAAGTTAAGTTTTTCTCACAAAATCTCTGTAAATTGACAAAAGCAAGGCATTGTAAAATCTCTGTAAATTCACACAAGCGGGGCATTATAAAATCTCTGTAAATTGGCACAAACAAGGCATTATAAAATCTCACACCAGCTCACTAAATTAAAGCTTGTGATTGCACATTTGTGCTATGCACTCCCAAGCTCGACTTGTGGGCAAGTCTAACAGCCATTCAGCTTTGGTGTAGTAAATCATCTCCACGTTGTTTTTTCATTTATTTGTTTACAAAGTCAACACAAGTCTCGCACTATAAAAAGTCATCTGGTTTCATTCCTCTACAAAATTGCATGGCTACAGGTTTTGGACCCTGTACAGTGTACTTACCAGGACTTACTAATACAGATCATATTTGAAAAATAAGACAACCTTTTATTAAATCTGGTTAGGCCTTCTGACTACAAGAAAATGGAGTTCTGGAACAATGAAACCAGGACTCCTTGAAAATGTCAACTATGGCTCTATCATAGCAATGATTATAGTTCAACAACCTCGTTCCCAGAGTTCACTTTTCCTTTGATCAGCACCAAGGCCACGGAGTCTGGCCACAGCCAATTGATGCGCAGTCGCAGCGAAGGTCCAATTTTTGTAACCGTCTATTGCTGCAAAGTTTTGAGTCTTGTGTAGATACGATGAGGCGTTAAGTCCGTGATTTGAGGACTTCCTCCTTTGGAACTGGCCAGAGTCCGTGTTTTTGGTGCTGACCAAACGATAAGCGGACTCTGGGATCGAGATTGATAGTTCAAGTGAGCGAAAATACTCTCAAATGAGAAACGTTCATCTCATATGATAAATTATACGATACGCGTTAACGTTCAGTTCTCAAATCATCACAGGACAATGCTGTTTTAGAGCGTTTGACCACGTCGAACCGACATGCATTCATATCCTCAGGTTGTATCCGACGAATCGTTGCGAGAACGACCACTCACTCGAAGACCTTCCGGCTTAGTTTTAACCGTCATCTATCGGCGGGTTGCGGGATGCGGTGATACCCAAAAACGTAACGCGGGCTCATTTTGAGGTCACATGCTTATCCGTGTATCCGGCGGCGTCTGCTCGAACTCGGAAAGGTGCGAGAAATAGTTGTGGCGCGTTTTTTTAAACTTTCTCCGAAATATCTCTAGTTACGCTAGAGCATATTCAGTCATCTGTTCATTTCTTTTCTATCCGATGAATGGACTGGTTAAATGGCAAACATCGAGCCGTGTCAGTGCTTTGGAACAACGATTCAAGCGGCAAAACTCGTAAGCAAACAACTTCTCACCGATTGCAGATTTAACGGTAAGTTGGGAGACGATTCGTTTAATTTTTCTTCAATATTGTATGCTTTATTCTGTTGTAGTTTAGGTCATTGCTTTCTCTAGTCGAATTTCAAATCATCCAACATGCGCTTCTCGGAAGTCCCGAAACAATAATGTGGTGGCAAATTGGATGGTGGCTTTCAAGTCTTCCTCTTGGGAGATGGCCATCACCTAAAGGTTTTGGTACTTTCACGTTGAGTGTGCGTCCAGCCGTTCAAATGCTGCTCCTGTAGCCCCAATATTGTCAACTGAACCTGCTCCTGTTGTGGGTTTTTTCAGCAACGAGTAGTTTCACTATGTCCAGTTACTAGCATCCCAAGTTGTTTCGCTTAAGTGAGTGGTCAGTCTTTTAACATAAAGTTCTAACCCTAACCCACCTAACCTAACCTGACCAAACCCTAAAACTAACCCTAGTCTGATCCAAACATGTAAGGGAAATGTTACTGAGTGTAAGTTAACTGGACATCAGTGAAAAGAGGTTGGTGGAACAACTCAGAAGTTGACAGATGTGACTGAGTGATGAAAAAATTTTCAAATTTTCTGTGCCAATAGGCGAGTTCATACTAGGTACATAAGTAGGCCTTAAGTATGCTGGAGATCTACTTGGAGTGTGAACGGGGTTTATTTTGGTTCAAGTACCTTACTTTGTAACCTTGGAAATGACCTATCCTCAAAGAAGCCGAAGTACGCTCTCAAGTCTAGTTTTACCGTGCTCGAGTGCGTGCTTACGCACTATCAAAACACTCGAAAGCGATAACACATCAATCAACTAAACGGCGGGAAAAGCTAGTGCACGCAAACCCTCTTGGCGAAGCAAAAAAATGGATCACAACGGAAGCCGAAATCGTTTCTTCTCTCACCAACAATACCGAGTTGACAACGACGATTCTCTGGACGTAAGCCTTATGTAAGTGTAGTTTGATTATTTGCTTTGGCGGGTTTTGCCACGAGGTTTGATTGACAAGCAATCCCGCAAGTAGCATACTTTACAATTTAGTATGAACGCTTATCTTTAAAAGTGAGCATCGGCCGTCTCAAGTTCACTTGAGTTTTTATGGTACTTAAGGCCTACTTGGGCCCTAGTGTGAACTCGCCTAATGTTAATTCCCTCCTCCTTCCATCAACTACAAAATGCAGGGACTGTGGTGGGAACATATGCTGTTGTACGTTGACCAATGTTGCCCAGGTACGTGAGGTCTTGGACGAAATTTGCATTTTTGGTATCCAAAGAGGAAACCTTATTTAAAGTGCACCTAACCCCAAAATAGGGTTAATGTATCGTAGCGAAAAAAATATTGTGGGGTTGGGTGCACTTTAAGATTTATTACATAACTAGCACATACTCTTTGAGATACATGTCTAGTAGCTCTACTGAAGTTCCAAGTTTCCTGACATTGGGCATTCATTTGCCTGTGTTTAAATTAAATGATACACTGGGGCATTCATTTGCCTGTGTTTACATTAAATGATACACTGGGGCATTCATTTGCCTGTGTTTACATTAAATGATACACTGGGGCATTCATTTGCCTGTGTTTACATTAAATGATACACTGGGGCATTCATTTGCCTGTGTTTACATTAAATGATACACTGGGGCATTCATTTGCCTGTGTTTACATTAAATGATGCACTGGGGCATTCATTTGCCTGTGTTTACATTAAGCTGGAAGGAGATGCTGGAAGGTCGCCGTAGTCGGCCGAATGAGCGAAATGACTTTGGAAATCTGTGTAAATAAAGTGAGGATCCCTCGTAACTGGTTTAGGCTGTCGTGTGGAGCGCCTTGGCGGAAGAATTGTCGAAGATGCTTGGGGATCTGCTTGAGCCATGAGAAAAGAGCTTGATCGAACGAAACTAGCTCGACCGCGAATACAAGAGATTATGACTGATTACACAATACTCGTACAAAGCTAATATAATGCTTATGACGTCATAACATTCCACAATTAACCATCCTCACAAGGTGATGATTGACACTTTTTTTTTGTTGCGTAGTTTGATCTTTTCCGACAGCGAGTATTACAATTAAGCGTGTACTGATACGTTGACGGTGGTTCTGCAATTAACTGGCTTTGAGGTCCTCGCTGACCTATAGGCCCCGGTATGAACATTGTTGTGTGTGTGTTTCTCTGGGTAGTGTAGGCAAAATAACTCAGCAGTGGGATGTAAGAACAGTAAAACAAATCAAAAGCTATGACTACATTCCATTGCTTATAGCAAGAATGTTCCGTGCTAGAGTGGAGGACAATGATCTTATGACACGCAATGTGTCACTGAATGAAAGTGATCCAAGTGTTGTGGCACCCACAATTGCTGCAAAGCCTCCCCCCTCCTCGAAGTAGCTGTTGAAAAGAAGAAGCAGGTTTATTGTGCCCTCAAAGCATGCAAAATCAACAGCTTGTCAGGATTTGGGGGAAATGTCGTCCGTTGAGTGATGTTTCTACAATATCAATTTCATACATGTAAATATATCTCTGCCTAGGAACGCAAGGTGCCATTTCGGTATCAAACAAAAAATATGAAAAACGTTACATTTTGATCCAGAGTGACAATTACAAACCAAGGAAATATCATTGGACTTTTAATTCTCTACAAATTATTAGTGTTTATATATTTACTAAAAGAAGAATCAGTGAGCAGGAAAAGGACTCTTAATAACTCCAAATTTAGAAGAAATGGACCACTGTAACCTTTATTGAACTATAACGCACAAGCATGAGACTTGCACAAGGGTTATGTTGTTCTACTGCGAGAGTACAGTTTGTATTTATTCACAAATAGGTTCTTACAGTCTATCAGAAATGTTCAAAGTACATCAGCTAAGCAATAAAATAATCCATTGTACCAAGTGTGAGTTACTGTTTTAGTAAGAAGCACTCGCAAACCACTTATTAATAAGAAGCACTTAGAACTATTGCATATGAGACTGCATTCTGGATAACTGTCAAAGCGAAAATCTTGCAGGGACCATGAATTGTGCTGTTGAATTATTCATACCAATTTTTTTTTTAGCATTTGGTATTCTGACTTCTTGAAAAAGCAACTGTTTCAAGAAGTTACAGAGTCTGGTACAGTTGCTTTGTCAAGAAGCCGGAGCACCAAACACTAAAAAAAAAAAACTTGGTATGAATAATTTAGCATAATTCATGGTCCCTGCAAGATTTTCACTTTCATAAGTGGTAAACACAGTTACCCAGAATGCAGTTTCATATATAATTTCAATGCTCCCAATATCCCATGTAAGCCCCTGTGACTGATGAGTATCGCTCTTGCATTTTCAAAACAACACATCAAGGGCAAACGCGCCTGTTTCTCTTTCCGAGATGGCCATACTTCGCTAAGATAAATTGTCTGTGTGCAGATTTCCTAAAAGCTTGTCTACTCAAGTCTTCTCTATCATTTCTGATGTCACCAGTATTCCTGATACACATCTCCAGAACATCAGTATCAAAGGCACGACTTTGCAAAGCG
>BLFK01001088.1:399220-404220 GCA_014634185.1 Astreopora myriophthalma
ATGACGGTTTGTATCTAAGTAAAACAATTCGTTAGTTGCTGTAGATTCGGCATAACCTGGACTATATTCCACTAAATTTTTGATATTGACACAATGATTTGCTTGATTGCAATCATAAACGTGTTTACCATTTAATCTCACGTCCAAATCATTAATCAAAGAATGGGAACCATTTACAATCCCAATATGATCGACGGCTGTTATATTTGCATTTGCCTTTGTTTGGACTTTAAAACCAACCGACAATCTTGCATTATATCAATCAAAAGGAGTAACTTCTCCTCTATTATCGACTACAAAACGATAACCATCTTTCTTTTGTGAATTACCATTCCCAGGATTAGTATTCAATGGTGTCTCTAATTGGAAAAAATACATCTTCGTATCTTTCAATATGTTTTGGATTTCTAAACGATTTCATCTATAAACTTATGTTAGATAAAATATAATATTTCATAGTTTTATAGTGTTATACTCTATTATTCAATATTATTAGTTTTATACTCTTATTTTATTTCTCAGTTTCCCACCAGATAATATCCGATTGACTCTTTCCGCTATTTCAATATCGGACATTGGTTGACCCATTGATGGTTGACTCATTTGTTTTTCCATACTTACTGGAGTTTTCTTTTTACTCAACAATTGAATTATTTTATCTCCTGCTTTATTACCAGCGTATTCACCAGTTTTGGTGACTGCCTTTTCAGCTGCAGTTTTAACACCTTTTTTGGCCAATTCTTTCGCCGTTTTTCCAAAAAGTTTTGATCCAATTGATCTGAATACATCACCGATTCCTTCACCATGAATTGCTTCATCGTGTATATGTTTGCTTACATAACGACCCAACTCGGGGTCATAACGTTGTTTTATTTCACTTTGTCGCATATATTGAAATATTATATTAAACTAATTAATACTGTTTGAATAATAAATATTTATATGAACGTCGATTTCAGTATCAAATGCATAAACCAATCAGTACCGTTTAAATCAATGGGATGCCCCAAAGCGTCTGTAACTGTTATGTTTAATTCTGAAATAATTGTTTTTGAAACGGGGCTAAATAATGCTCTTCTTGGCTCAAATGAAAATGGATAACTTCTTGTCAGATTGTCTGTTGGTATTGTTGTCAGAGTATTTGTAAATACACCATTACTGATGCTGTCTGTTATGATGTCGCTATTTATGTTTATCACATCAATGCTATTAGTTATATTTGGCAATTTTGTTCCATGTTCGGTTGCAGTTATTATTTTTGGTTCAAACCGAATCAAATCTCCAAATTTTGAGTTTCTGATGTCAAGCTGCCATTGATCATCCAATTGAATTACTACTTTGTATGATGAAAGCACAAAATATAGCTTTACACCACTTCCGTCAGCTGGTTTATCACCTTTGTGAACAATCGTTTGACTTATATAATCATCAAGATCTTCATAAGAATACGTTCCAGGAACGAATAAAATCGTCTTCCACGATACACCATTATCTTTACTGTATTTTATCGTATCATTTCCATATTCATGATTGACATTACACCACGAATACGTCATTGTAATACGATCGACAGCCATTTCGTGCCGCATTTTTGGATCTAGTTTCAATGGTGGATCAAATTTAATAATAAAGTCTTCGGGTCGATTTCGACCAATTTTCTGTCTGCTAGAAGATGAAATATGTATCGCTCTTTCTTGCATATATCATTACATTATATATTGTTTCAATAATTCTATTAATTGTTGGTTATCAATGATTCCAAGTTCATTCAATGTATGCGCTATTTGTGAAAATTCTTCTTTGACGCCATTCTTGCCTGCCAAAATAGAACCGCCAAGTAACTCCATTCTGTCAAGCAAATCTTCCGCATTATTGAAATAAATAAAACCGGAACCAATTTTCTTGAATTTATTGCTAGATTTATGAATGGGTATTTCACTTAACCGATTCAATTCCTCGAATGCTAATTTGGCAATATCACTGTATTTCTTCTTTTTATTGAATTTCTTGGTTAATAAATCAATTGTATCAAAATCTACTTTTCTATTCATTACTTTTTTGTTATTTTTTGTCGCTATGAGCCTTAGTTGCCCCAGTAATTTGGGAATATCAATCATAAGTCCTCCATATTGTCCAGAAGATGATATCTTGTATGCATTTCTCTTTGGTTGGGTATAACCTGAACCTACGAGAGTTTTCATTCCTTCTGGAAATATTATAATTCGTCTTCTGTATTTTTGCAACGTTTTGATTTCTTTGGTTAACCTAGCGATTTCACTTTTATTCTTTTCTTTCTCTTTTTTATTTTTCGATAGACCACCCTTCTGCCTACCTAGTTCCTTTAAATCTTCACCTATTAATTCATAATAAGTTTCAAAATCTTCACCTTTTTTCAGTTCTTCTAATAATTGTCTTGGTGGCATCAGATTGTATTTCATTAAAATATTCATCTCGTCAGTATCAAATTCTTTATCTAAATCTGATTTGTATGTCATAGACGGTTTGTAATCTATTGGCAACTTAGTTTGCGTCTCTGGTTGTGCTTCTGTCCGATAAGTTAGCATAGCAATGTCTTCCAAACCGGAAGTCAGTGCTTTTTGGTTCTTTTCTAATTGTTCAATCAATTGGTCCTGTTTTTCATCGATTGCTTGTTTGGTTTGCTCTTGAGCGGTAATAATTGGTTTGAAAGTTTCTGATAAACCTTGTTGTAAATCTTGTTGAGTTTCTTGATATTTCTTCAATGTATTTCTAACTTGTTTAGTCATTGTTCCAGCCTTGATTTTGGCTTCAGATAATTGTTTCAATCGTTGTATATCCATATAATAGTAACTTATATTAACTTATCTCAACTTAGTTCTCGCAAATTCTATTGCATTTATCTATTGTATTTGTATAATGGAAATTCCAAATTATGACAGAAATGATAAAAACACTGATTTCAAAAGATTGTATGGTTACATGCCAAATAACACTTTTCGGATGCTTATATGTGGTAATTCAGGAAGTGGAAAGAAAAATCTGTTGTACCATATGTTGATGAAACCACTTTTGTATTACGATAGAATACACCTTTATGCTAAAAATCTTGAACAGCAGAAATACAGAGACATTGTTCAAAGGTTGAATGATATATCAGAAAGTGTTGGGTATGATGTCCTTGTTTGTAGTAATGATGATATAATTCCAATAGAGGAATTACAGAAAGACGACGCCCAAAAAATAGTAGTATTTGATGACTTTATTTGTGACTAAAATCAAAAGCCATTGATTGACTATTTTATTCGTGGCAGACATAAGAACTGCTCTGTGATTTATCTAAGCCAATCATTTTACAAAACGCCAAAAGATATTCGACTCAATTGCTCTCATTTTTGTGTATATGATTTTCCTAGCAGCAATGAAAGAAGTCTGATATCCCGTGAGTTGGGAGTTGACAAGGATAAATAATTAATAATTTAATAATAATAATTTTTAATACTTCTTCTGCGTCAATTTCATAAAATGATCATGGGCGCATTACAATGAATAGAAATTAAAGATATTTACAATAATAATTATTAAAAAGTAGTAAATAATGCTAATTACAATAATGGTGATACTACAAATAAATTGACTTTAAAAATTTATCATTCAAAAATACAAAAGATTGTTCTAAAATTGAGTTCATTAAAAAGCAGATCTAAAAAGATGTCTTTAAACATCGTTTAAAACTCGAAATATTTGTGTTTTGACGCAGTTCTAGTGGCAGGGCATTCCAAAGTTGCGGTGCTGCCACTTGGAATGCCCTGTCACCGAGTGTTTTGCGAGTCTTGATAATACTAGGCGAGAGCAAAATTCCTTTAGCAGACCTTAGACTATAAGCACTTTGGGCTTTGATGGAAATCAGCTCTGAAATATAAGGTGGTGCGAAGCCATGAATAGCCTTAAATGCGAATAAAATGATCTTAAAATTTACACGCTGCCTAATGGGAAGCCAGTGGAGTTCTCGCAACAAAGGTGTAACATGCGAATACCGAGGCGCTTTACAGACTAACCAGGCTGCAGCGTTAAGAACTCGTTGCATCTTGTTTAACTGGCACGCGGGCCAGCCATACAAAAGACTATTGCAATAGTCAATACGCGAGGTTATAAATGCATGGACTAAGGACTTAGTATCATCTGGGCTCAGAAACTTACGTATACGACCGATGTTGTGCAGGTGATAGAATGCTGCACCACATACTTTACTTATGTGAGTCGACATACTAAGTTGCGAATCAAACCATGACCCTAAATTTCTAACTGAAGGTTTTGCTTCTATTGTTTCGTCACCTACCGCAATGCTTGTCACATTGATCTTTGCGAGCTGCTGCCTAGTACCTATTAGTACAACCTCCGTCTTATCCTCATTAAGCTTTAAACGATCCCTAACCATCCAACCCCTTAAGTCCCTAATACAGTCACCCATGGCTTTAAGAGCAGCCTCATCGTCTCCTGGTTGATTTGGACTGAACGCCACATACAGCTGTGTATCATCTGCATAGCAATGAATGCTAGGGAGGTGCTTCTCTACAATTTCGAACATCTTACTAGTGTAGATTGTGAACAAGACAGGATCAAGACAGCTCCCCTGTGGGACACCTTGCTTCAACGGAAAAGAAGACGAGAGACCACCATTCACCGCGACTTTCTGAGATCTGCCAGATAGATAAGATGTAAACCACTCTAGCGCCTTTCCGCTCACTCCTATGGCCGTGCGAAGTCGATCGAGAAGAATGTCATGGCGCACAGTATCAAATGCCGCGCTAAGATCAAGGAGAACTAAGAGCGTAACCTTCTGTGCGTACATGTTCATCAAGATATCGTTCTTGACTTTAAGCAAGGCAGACTCAGTACTGTGATGTTCTTTGTACGCGGATTGCAACAGAAGGTGTAGCTTATTAGTTGTCATATGATCTGTGAGCTGGACAGCGGCTGCTTTCTCAGAAAGCTTAGAGATGTAACGGAGGTTGCTAACTGGA